>JAYESA010000008.1:203721985-203824485 GCA_036927795.1 Iris macrosiphon
GGTCATCTTGATGGTTCTATCCCGAGGCCTCCTGAACCAGTTGCTGATGATAAAATAGAGACTCAAAATACTATTCGTGTCGCTCAGGACACTTGGGATGACCACACTAAGCGAATCGTTGCTTTCATCATCTCTTCTGTTGATCGATCACTTCGTCCAGATCTTGAGGATATCTCGCCCACTACTTTATTATGGGATCATTTGACTACTCAGTTTGTTCAGTCAAGTGGTGCTCGGGAGTATCAGTTGATCACACAAGCATTGGCCGCTAGACAGAGGGATCACACTATTCAGGAGTTCGCCACACTAATGTGGGGTTATTGGCGTGAGCTACTAAAATTAGAGGGTTCTGGTCCCGATTCTGTACGCGCGCGCACTTGTTGGGAACATCGACAACTTTTTTAATTTCTCATGGCCCTGTGTCCCGAATTTCAGTCCGCAAGAGACCAGATCATTCATAATAATACCATCCTAGATGCTACTATCTCTGAGTTTACAGCTGAGGAGACTCGTCTGCGTCTCTTTCTACTGATACCTTTATACCGGCTTCAGGTTCTGAGACTATTCTTGTTGTTGCTCCCACTTCTCTTCGTACTTTACGTACCTATTATGGAAAGCTTGGTCATTCCACTGCCACCTGTTATGCTCGTCAGCGATCTGGTAAGATCTGTGCTCACTGCCAAAAGTCTGGACACTCGATGAATGATTTTTTTTTTGCTATACCCACATTTAAAAACTCAATTCCTCGAGCGGATGAAGACAAAGGGTTCCTCCTTGTCTCGTTCTCCTGTACCTTAGGCTCACATTGTTGATAGTACTCAGACATCGACATATATTCAGTATCGTCTGATTCAGTTAGAGCTCCAGCGCCAGCCTGTCTTCGTTGGCTCCTCTGCATGTGCCTTTTTTGTTTCAACTGGCCATAATGAAGTTGGAAGCATTTAACATGGCCCACCAAAAGCAACGGGCCCACAATATAGCCAAGTGCCGGCCTAGATGCCCCTCCTCCCTCTCCAGTCATGTATCCTATCCCATTTGGGTACATAGCCTACCCAAGTGATTATGCATACCAACAAGGCATTTATAATCCTCAAATGACATCACATTACTACAATCAGATGTACGGAACAACTTCATCATCTACTGTTGGTCCGCAACCGTATCTTTACCCCTACATGGGATACATCATGCAAAATTCGAGGGCAGATTTTCAGTCTCCAATGTAGGCCCATTGTCTAACGTACGCGTAGTATCCTACAGTCCCACAGAAGGATCCTACGCTCCCTTACTGTCCTACAACTTCCACCATCAGCCCCTATCGCACGCAAGCCAACCCATTAACAACACATATTTCAATTTTTGAAAGGCACTATCTAATTGTTGTTTCATTGAATTTGCTTCATTAATAGGTTCGTGATTCGACTTTGATCGTTATGGATTTTCGTTTCGGGGTATTGGGCTGTCATTTGAACCAACGAATTTGCCAATTATGAGTTGGACGCTTTAACCATTCAGCCTATGTTCACAAAATCAAATTATTTTTGGGGGGGAAAGGATTCTGTCGATTTCTTCCAAAATCCATTAATTTTTAATCAAATCGGTGTCATTATTATTGATACGGGTCTTTTCTACATAAAAGGGAATATTTTGTTACAATAGAACCAGGTAAACAGTTCAATGATATAATGATTATACCTACTTATGTGAAGACTACTCTATAATCATGGATTCCTTTGAAAAAAATGTCACGACCCGCACCCGAAAATTTGGACACAAGTACGTGGGTACGTCCAGCCTACGCCGCAGTGTCGGCGGTAGTACGCTGTCTAGATCATATTCACAGGTAATTAAATCTATCTCATCCACAATAATAAATAGGCAAGGATAATAACAGGAAAAGGAATGCTAAGATTTCATAAACAAATTGTGACAAACAGATCCATAGTTTATTACAGAACCAGAAGATGAATCGGGAACAAACCCGATTATTATGCTAAAAGGAAATACTAGCTAACTGGCTAACTACTACTCAAAAGTAGTCTCCTGAGTAGGAACCGGCTCCTCAAATGTATCACCTGCTACCTCATAGGGGCCATAAAATGTGGGGCAAAGTCCTCATCATCGCCTAAATCAACGGATCCAGTCAGGAAAGGAGCAAAGTACCAAATGCACAACAAGATTAAACTAAATATTTATGACAAGTAGTGAAAAGACTGACTAAGTATCATGATTAGAATATGCATAATAAGTAGTAAAAATTAACTGAGAATTAAATGTTATAAATCAGGACTATAAGTAAAACATGATTAATTGCTATAAACCAGGGACAAGAGTAAAACAGGAATATAGTGAGACAAAAAATGTAACTGTAACAAGACAACAGGAACTGCAACCAGACAAGAACTATTGTGTGTGAACTTGTGTTATTTAGAATACATAGTTGGCATGTAGGGGCTTATAAGGCTAATCAGGCCATCATAGACGACTATTAGACAGGAATAATCGAGTATAAGGCTGATGGTACAGTCGCGTACCAACAGCTAGCAGTCACGACAGGGGAAAGGGTAAACTACATGCCTCCTAGTATTCTTCCACCCGACACGAAAAGCAAGACATGAAATCCAGTATTCAAGACATGATATCCAGTATTCAAGACATGAAATCCAGTGTTCTAACACTACGTGTAACATCCAATGGTACTAGTAGAGCAAGGAACTAATTATCACAATATAAAGAATAAACTTGAAGTGCAGGTACTTGCCTGATGTTTGGATCCAATTACAGTTCTATCCTCGGGGAATATCCAAAAATATGTCCAGATGCTGAAATAAATATTACCATCATGCTCAGAAGATATCAAATAGCTAGAAATGCCTGTCCTTGAGTCTAATTTGGAGACAAGGGCAAAAACGTTAATTTCGGGTCAAAACGGGGTTCGCATGTGGGCCCGCTTTGCACCGAAAAATGTGTCAGGGTCAAAGGTCTCCAAATTTACCAAACTTAGTGTCAACAGGTCAGGAACGATGATACGAACCCAACGGAACTTCCAGAATTGGATTCCGATGAGCCAATCACAAAATCGTCCGTCGAACGGGGCCTGTGGGGCCCACGACATGCGATTTCGTCAACGTTCTCAGAATCGAACCAAACTTGGGTCACAGGACCAGCATATCTCTACGAGTCCGATGGCGCAAGTTTTGTTTCAATTCGACGTGTGTATAGAAAGTTAGGGCTTGATTCAGGAAAGGCAGATACAGGGGGGTGTCCGCGGATACGCGTTGATCCCGGTGTGCACGCATACCCGAATCGACTTCCGCGAAATTCCACACGTCCGTATCGATGGCGCGCACGTATCTGTGAAGACCGCGCGCGACCAAGTCATCCCGTTTGGCGGGGCGTATCCAGTTCCGGGGTGAATCGGGTCGTTATTTTCCTGTTTTTGGATCGCGGTGTGCGATCACCACAGGACGCGATGCCCCAAGCGGTTTATCCGGACACCGAGAGGGTCATACAGGCTTCGCAACGCAATTGACGGAATCAAAAATGGGGCAGCGAGGAGAAAGATACACGTACCTGAACAGGGTCCAAAAATCGGAAAAATCGTGTCCGCGTTGTGTCCGACACGTGTCGACACGAAATTGGGAATTAGGGTTAGGGTTTGGGTTTGGGTTCTCCGGCGGAGATGCGGCGGGGGCCGGCCGAAGGAGCACCGGAGAGGGGCTGGGGGCGGTGAGGTCGTCGACGGCGGTGTTGTGGGAGGCGGGCGGAGCCAACCGGAAGCTCGCCGGAGCTGGGTCGAGGAGCTGCGGCTGGATCGGGGGAGATCGACGGTGGCTGAGGGGTTCGGCTGCGGGGGCTGAGGCGTCGAGGGGAGGGCGGCGAGGCGGAGGCTGAGCCGGGCGGTGGTGCAGCGGCGAGCGGCGGTTCGTGGTGATCGACGGGGGTGCGGGGTTTGGCCGGAGGGGACTCGGGGGAGAGTTATATAGGGAGGAGGCGGTCGGGCAAGGCGGAGGAGACAGGTCGAGGGAGGCGGCGGCCAGCGCGGGGGCGGGGGCGCGTGGCCGCGGCAGCGCGGATCCGGCGGGAGGCGCGGGGAGCCGGTGGACGCGGGGGGGGGGGGGGGGAGGGGGGGGGGGCGGAGCGGGTCACGCGGGGGTGGGGTGGGGTCTGGGTCACGGGTTTGGGTTCGGGTCGGGTTCGGGTGGACCCGACCCGACCCGTTATCTATACGGGCTGGGCCGCGAGCTGGGCTGGGCTGAGCGGGCTGGATTTATAAATAAGTAAATAAATAAATAAATGAATAAATAAATAAATAAATAAATAAATAAATACTTAATTAATAAATAAATGTTTTTAGGAGTTTTAAAATAGGTTCGGGGCCCAATAAATTTCAGAAAAATTATCCTAAGTCCAGTTTTTCATTTTACACCCAAAAATATTATTTTTATAATATTTTAATATTATTTATTATCAACTAAAAATCATTTAATAATGAAAACCCTGATTTTAATTACAGAAAAAATCCCAAAAAATTCCAGAAAATTATGAAAAATCCCAATTTAAAAATTCTTGCCAAATCAGGGGATTTATAATCTACCCAACTTATAAAAATTTCGTCCTCGAAATTAAGCCATAACCTGTTAATCCTTCATGTACATAAGGCAAGTTAATCGCAATCCCCTTGCGATAATTAAAATCCTAATCATATCCACTGCAATCACTTCAAGGTTAAGATGACTACTGTTCCAATCAAAATTCAACCTATGGTTATCACTTCTTACTTTCTCAAATTATCCACAGATAATTTTAAATTAAGTTCATATAACATCTTCAAGATTTGCATACGCATATAAATTTGCCTCACGATTCTAACTATCATAATTTCCTCTAGAAGTGATTCGAGTCCAATAGTATTCCCATTCACAATTGTATGCTTCAACTTTTTAAATTTCATTCACATCCTCAATATTCCAACTGGGTAGTCCAACCATCAAATTTTAATTCTTAAATTCAAATAATCCAAATTAAAAAATAATTTAAATGTAGTCCACCAATGTTCAACTCTGAAATTCTATATTTTTATCCTCTAAATTCAAATTGATGATTTTACTTTCATTATTCAAAATTTAAATCATGTACCTAAGATATAACTATTGGGTCCTCAATATCAATTCATTAATCATCTTAGTCACTCCTCTAAATTTTCAAAATTAGAATGGCTTGAACCTCTCTCAATCTAATCTTACTCGGTCACAATTTAAAAGAAATTTATCTCGAGTTGACAACGCACTGCTACCCAACTTAGAATTTACCCATCCATCACATAAGGCTATATACCTTAGGAAAATATTCTTTAATATGTTTACTCATGTCATTCAATCCTCGAAACTCCAACGCCGATCATATATGATATGTCCTTAATTACGAAAGGATAATCCTCAAGTATGTGATCGGCCTATGGGACATATCTAGTATTCTCTGTGTATCAAACTTATACCAAGTACGAGATTTTGTCTTTCCGAAATAAGGAAAGACGAAGATCAATAATAAAGAGTTCAAGGGTGAGGTGATAGAACAGAAGTATAGGGAGCAAGGCGTTTAAAGAATTCAAATGGGAATTGTCAAAGCAGTTGTGGATTGAATCCTATCTTGGTAATTCCTATTCACATGCTCGTATTAATACAGTTATGTAACCGATACGATATGCTCAGACATGTCTAGGGCAATTGTATTTGTCCACTAATCACTACATATCTCAATCCACGTAAAGTATTATTTCGAAGGGCGAATCAAGCGCACTATGGTTGATCAGACCGTAATACACTGATTCTGAAATGTATTATTGTGGGCCTCCCCAATAATACACTTGTCATGAACAAGCTCGATAAAGAGTAAGCTTGCAAAACTAGGCTATAGAATAGCAGCATAAGTCAAGTACATCAAAATTAAGTGCGCTAGATGATGATGAAAGGAGGTACAAATTTTAAGTTCTCAAAACAACACATAATAATAACAATAGCAAAAGACTCTACAATCTCTATAGTTATCAACTATAAAAGCATACCAGGTTATTAGCAAGTTTAAAATTACTAGGTTGGGGCTGAGGTCACGAACCAATAGGCACGAGCTAAATAATGCTAGAAATGGCAGCTACAAATCACTTACGCGCATTAGCTACTCCAAGAGTCTGCGCGTTCTCCACGGTCATCGCGGAAGCTTGTCCGCGTCCTTGTGGTGGTGCCCTCTGCTGTTGCTCGGCTAGCTGGGGGAGTGCTGCTTGTGGTACCAAGGTGGTCTCGGTTCGAGTGCTGGTAGAGCATCTCGTGGTGATCTTGTAGGTACCTCGTCGCATGCTGATAGATCCATTACTCTGCATCCAAAATAAACGATAAGAGGCGCACATGAATCAAGGCAGGATACAAGTCAAGGAATTAATTCGAATCCGAGATAGATGTCAAGAACGATTCAAACAAGTGGATGAGATCCTAAACTTATCCTTATCTTATTGCAGGCCTGTTCGGTTCCGAAGTTGAAACCGAATAATTTAGTCGTTGACCTGCATGGGCCACCATAAAAACGTGTCACGACCCGCACCCGAAAATTCGGGCACGAGTACGTGGGTACGTCCAGCCTACGTCGCAGTGTCGGCGGTAGTACGCTGTCTAGATCATATTCACAAGTAATTAAATCTATCTCATCCACAATAATAAATAGGCAAGGATAATAACAGGAAAAGGAATGCTAAGATTTCATAAACAAATTATGACAAACAGATCCATAGTTTATTACAGAACCAGAAGATGAATCGGGGACAAACCCGATTATTATGCTAAAAGAAAATACTAGCTAACTGGCTAACTACTCCTCAAAAGTAGTCTCCTGAGTAGGAACCGGCTCCTCAAATGTATCACCTGCTACCTCATAGGGGCCATAAAAGGTGGGGCAAAGTCCTCATCATCGCCTAAATCAACGGATCCAGTCAGGAAAGGAGCAAAGTATCAAATGCACAACAAGATTAAACTAAATATTTATGACAAGTAGTGAAAAGACTGACTAAGTATCATGATCAGAATATGCATAATAAGTAGTAAAAATTAACTGAGAATTAAATATTATAAATCAGGACTATAAGTAAAACATGATTAATTGCTATAAACTAGGGACAAGAGTAAAACAGGAATATAGTGAGACAAGAAAATATAACTGTAACAAGATAACAGGAACTGCAACCAGACAAGAACTATTATGTGTGAACTTGTGTTATTTAGAATACATAGTTGGCATGTATGGGCTTATAAGGCTAATCAGGCCGTCATAGACGACTATCAGACAAGAATAATCGAGTATAAGGCTGATGGTACAGTCACGTACCAACAGCTAGCAGTCACGACAGGGGGAAGGGTAAACTACATGCCTCATAGTATTCTCCCACCCGACACGAAAAGCAATACATGAAATCCAGTATTCAAGACATGAAATTCAGTGTTCTAACACTACGTGTAACATCCAATGGTACTAGTAGAGCAAGGAACTAATTATCATAATATAAAGAATAAACTTGAAGTGCAGGTACTTGCCTGATGTTTGGATCCAATTACAGTTCTATCCTCGGGGAATATCTAGAAATGTGTCCAGATGCTGAAATAAATATTACCATCATGCTCATAAGATATCAAATAGCTAGAAACGCCTGTCCTTGAGTCCAATTTGGAGACAAGGGCAAAAACGGTATTTTCGGGTCAAAACGGGATCCGCATGTGGGCCTGCTTTGCACCAAAAAATGTGTCAGGGTCAAAGGTCTCCAAATTTACCAAACTTAGTGTCAACAGGTCAGAAATGATGATACGAACCCAACGGAACTTCCAGAATTGGATTCCGATGAGCCGATCACAAAATCGCCCGTCGAGCGGGGCCTATGGGGCCCACGACACGTGATTTCGTCAACGTTCTCAGAATCGAACCAAACTTGGGTCACAGGACCAGCATATCGCTACGAGTCCGATGGCGCAAGTTTCGTTTCGATCCGACATGTGTACAGGAAGTTAGGACTTGATTCAGGAAAGGCGGATACGGGGCGGTGTCCGCGGATACGCGTTGATCCCGGTGTGCACGCATACCCGAATTGACTTCCGAGAAATCCCACACGTCCGTATCGATGGCGCGCACGTATCTGTGAAGTCCGCGCGCGACCAAGTCATCCCGTTTGGCGGGGCGTACCCAGTTTCGGGGTGAATCGGGTCATTGTTTTTCCTGTTTTTGGATCGCGGTGTGCGATCACCACAGGACGCGATGCCCCGAGCGGTTTATCCGGGCACCGAGAGGGTCATACAGGCTTCGCAACGCAATTGACAGAATCGAAAATGGGACAGCGAGGAGAAAGTTAAACGTACCTGAACAGGGTCCAAAAACCGGGAAAACCGTGTCCACGTCGTGTCCGACACGTGTCGACACGAAATTGGAAATTAGGGTTAGGGTTTGGGTTTGGGTTCTCCGGCGGAGATGCGGCGGGGGCCGGCCGGAGGAGCACCGGAGAGGGGCTGGGGGCGGTGAGGTCGTCGACGACGGTGCTCTGGGAGGCGGGCGGAGCCGACCGGAAGCTCGCCGGAGCCGGGTCGAGGAGCTGCGGCTGGATCGGGGGAGATCGACGGTGGCTGAGGGGTTCGGCTGCGGGGGCTGAGGCATCGAGGGGAGGGCGGCGAGACGGAGGCTGAGCCGGGCGGTGGTGCAGCGGCGAGGGGCGGTTCGTGGTGGTCGACGGGGGTGCGGGGTTTGGCCGGAGGGGACTCGGGGGAGAGTTATATAGGGAGGAGGCAGTCGGGCAAGGCGGAGGAGAGAGGCCGAGGGAGGCGGCGGTCAGCGCGGGGGTGGGGGCGCGTGGCCGCGGGCAGCGCGGAGGCGCGGGTAGCCGGTGGACGCGGGGGGGGGGGGGGGGGTTGGGGGCTGGGTCACGGGTTTGGGTTCGGGTCGGGTTCGGGTGGACCCGACCCGTTATCTATACGGGCTGGGCCGCGAGCTGGGCTGGGCTGAGCGGGCTGGATTTATAAATAAATAAATAAATAAATAAATAAATAAATAAATAAATAAATACTTAATTAATAAATAAATATTTTTAGGAGTTTTAAAATAGGTCCGGGGCCCAATAAATTCCAGAAAAATTACCCTAAGTCCAGTTTTTTATTTTACACCCAAAAATATTATTTTCATAATATTTTAATATTATTTATTATCAACTAAAATTATTTAATAATGAAAACCCTGATTTTAATTACAGAAAAAATCCCAGAAAATTCCAGAAAATTGTGAAAAATTCCAATTTAAAAATTCTTGCCAAATCAGAGGGTTTACAGAAAAGAGTACAAATGTTCTTTATGACTTGGTATTAAGGATATCAACGATTGCTAGACAAGAAGAATCCACTTTAACAATATTTATGGGCGAACGACGGGAACTGAACGCGAGTCCAGCATCGCAGCTAATCCTGATTGATCCTGCATCCTTTCTTTTCTTGATCCAGCCTTTTCTTTGCTTCTAGATGTCTAGTCAATTGCTGCGCCTCAACGAATTGTCCTTTTTTTTAATTAGGCATATAATGAAACAAAAGACTTGAGTAGTTCTTCAGAAAAAGAGTAGGGGGCTGATAAGAAACAGTTGTCGGTTTAAAACCCGACCCCTGATGTACCTCAAAGGAGGAAACCGGGTTACCAAAGTCGCGATCCGAATGGTTTTATTTTGTTTATAGTCTCAGAGGTTATGTTCTTTTTTTGCTTTTTTGGGGCTTTTTTCATTCTTCTTTGGCACCCACGGTAGAGATCAGAGGTATTTGGCCCCCAAAAGGGATTGGGGTTTTAGATCATTGGGAAATCCCTCTGTGACTTCAGTTGATCAACTGGCATAATTTATTTTATTTTATTTTTAATTTTTACAAAAGTCACACCCCACACCGCGTTTTCAGTTTCTATTGGGCGAACTCATGTTGTTTAACCCACCATGAGTTTGAATAGGGTATTAAGATTAATTAGATTAGATTTATGTTAAGATTAATTACATTAGATTTAGGATTGAATTTCTTTTACTCCAAGGATACATATTTCTTCTACTACATCTATACATATATGAATATGTTTTCCATCTATATATATATATATATATATATATATATATATATATATATATATATATATATATATATATATATATAGTTGTATTGCTTTTTTACATCATCCAATAATAAAATCAATATTGTTGATTTGTAACACATATGATAGGGAGTGTTGTGTCACAAATTACTCTCACATTGTGTTTGAGAACTTTAGTGGGAAAGAAAAGAAAATTTTGAAAGAAAAGAAAGTGGAGGAAAGTAAAATGGAAGTAAAGTTAATTTTTTTTTCTCGGATGAACAGAAAGTAGAAGAAATAAAAGTTTAAAAATAATTTTTTGTTTGATTGTGGATATAAATATAATTGCTATTATTTAATTTTTGGTATTCTCAAATCATAATTTATGCTTACTTTTGAGGGAAAGTTGGGATAAATTCTTCCAAAATTCTCTCATCTTTCTCCATTTTTCTTCCACTTTTGGGATAAATTTTTTTTAGTGGGACCCACATAAATTTTTTTCTCAAAATTTTCTTTCGCATTTTTTCTCCCCCTTTCCAAACACCATCACTTTTAATTTTTCTCTCACTTTTTCCTCAATTTTTTTCTTCATTCCATTCTCCTCCCTTCACAAACAGTACCTCAATGATGCATAATCTTAATAACTTCAGCATTTTATTGTTTGGAAGATAATATATATTCTAAATCAAACATCATGAACAAGTTCCCTAGTTTTACATCCCTAGTCTTAGCTAGTCTTAGGGACGGAGCTATCTTAAGCCTCTCCCCCCCCCCCCCCAAAAAAAAAAAAAAAAAAGAATTTGAACAAACATAATATAAACCCTTTTAATTTTGCACATTTAACTTTGTATTTTTTCTACCATGATAAATTAGTACTATGCGTTGAGTTTGATGTGAAGTTAGTTACTTACCTTCTTTGAATATCTGTGTTGTTTTGTTTGTCTCTAGTCATGGTTTACGGATACTCAATATTTATTTTTCAAGTTTGTATGCATTGTTCTCTACTTGAATTTGTTGAAAAACAAATTTTTATAACGTATTTTTTTTATTTGTTTGGGTGTTCGGCTTCTATCCCATGTAAGTTCTAGTTCCGTCTCTGCCTCGCCTGATTATAGAAACGAAGTATATATTCTTGACACTTAGATAATAATAAAGAGTAACTGCGAGGCATGCACTGAATATATTTTTAGCTATCAGTTCTTGATGTCGATACATGTCAGTTAACTGTTAAAAAAGTTTAAGATAACAATTGGAAAATTCCCATGACATGTACAGGTAGACATAATCGGAGTCGGCTGCTGCTGCTCCTCGAAGGACCTGCGGAAATGGGAAAAACAAAGGCATTGTTCTGCCTGGAGAAAGAAACCAACACCACCCATGACCTCCACGTACAGGTCCAATGTGCTTGAGAGGCCCAAAGTGTCGTACAATGACCAAACTGGACAGTACATGATCATGTGGATGCATGTTGATGATGCATGCCAACTATACCAAGGCATCTGTTGCTGTTGCCGACCGTTGCCAACTCTCCCACAGGACCATTTGAGTACCTATACAGCAAGCAAGCGGCCCCATGGCTTGTGGACAGCCACGATGATATGATCGTATTTAGGGACGACGACGACAAGGCTTATTTTGTCTACTCCTCTGAAGACAACAGTGAGCTCCACGTAGGTCCCTTGATGACTACCTCAATGTGATGAGGAGGATTCTTGTGGGTCAACATAGAGAAGCTCCCGCCCTTTTTAAACACGAAGGGACATAGCGGATGGGCACCAAACAGGGCATTGGCATACGCAGCAGCGACGATCATTGGAGCCAAGGAGACCATGGATAATCCTGTTGAGAAAAATAAAAATAAAGATAAAGATTCTTTCTAATTTATTTTTCAGCAAATCTGTAATCAAAATAAAATAAAGCTCAGAGTTACCGGCCAATGGAAAAGTCGCACTGAACGCACTGCCCTATAAAAGTTGATCCGTGGTCTATGTGTAGACTGTTTTCGAATGCTCATAGTGACAAAAACTCCGGTACTACCGACTTCTCGTTGTCGCACACAACTTCGAGAGATGCAACCCGAACTTAGCCTTGCCCAGAACGAAACACGGAAGAGAATGAAGAGTGGAACAACGATTAGCTTCGGATTGTAGGACCAAAATAACGGAGCACTTTTATGAATGAATTTTTTCGTATACAATCAATTGAGAAGATGGGTTTAAATAAGCTACCACCCCAAATGGATGATGGCTACATGTTGGCAGCAAAATCCGGTCTACACATGAATATGCAAACATGCACAAGCAAATAGGCAATGAATTTTTCAAACTGAAGAATTGGTCAAACGGAGAAAGTGGATTTGGAAATTGATTTTTGTTCACTGTGTGAATTCACAGCTAACACCCCCCCCCCCTCCCGCAAAAATCAAGTTCCGAAGTGATATAAGAGTAGCATAAGAGAATATCTAGGCAATAGTATACTATGCATAGATAATATGGACTACAACCTTGAATCTCACTTAGTGACTATTATTTTTGTCTGAAGAAATGCTTGATGGAATATGCCTTGAACCAGAATTCTTGAACCAGATTCAGAAAATAGCACACATAGTACACTATAGGTTCTTGGGTCTGTTGGGTCGCACTTTTGATTGGCCATGCGCGCTTTTCCATATTCATGAGTGTTGTCTGGGATCGTCCTGTCCCATAGTCGCGACCTTCACGACCTCTCATATAGGTAAGTCCTCAAGGGTTGGTGATATGTGTCAACCCTGCATATAATGCTTGGACCTATTAAGAGTTTAAAACTCATCCTAACCATATCACACCGGAATACTTTCACCATAGGGATGAGATATCATTGTGCAACCTCGTACAACCTCGTACAACCACCTGGGCATTAGTTTATAAGAATTTAATCTTTGGGTTAGTGTTCCATAATAGTAACCGAAGTCCAGCTTATTTTTACCCATTGAACCGGCTTCTTGGGATTTCCAATCAGAATCGATTGGGTTGCCACTGTTGGTGACTTACTTATGGGCTTGACCCCATCCCCCTCGATAATTCTAGGATCAATGTCCTAGACAGACCATTTGTTAAGTGGTCTGCAAGGTTCTTTTCTGACTTTATATAGTCAAGAACCACATATTTGTCTAATAGGATCTTGATTGACTTGAAGCACAGCTGCATGTGTCTGTTATCTTAGCACTCACAGAATCATGCTTTAGTAGTTCTGTAACCAATTTATTATCATAGTTTATAGAAATAGCAGGAACATAAATATGAGCAACATGTATATGCATAATCAGGTTTCTAAGCCATTCAGCTTCTGTACAAGTAGTGTCCAAAGCTATCATTTCAGAGTCCATAGTACTCCTAGCTATGATAGTTTGTTTACATGAACCCCATAAGATTGCAGCTCCTCCTAGAGTAAAAATATATCCAGTTGTGGATTTCACATCATGTGAGTCAGTTATCCAGTTTGCATCTGAATAACCTTCTATGATATCAGGGTGTCTGGTATAATGAAGTTTACAATCTATAGCACCCTTAAGATATCTAAATACTCTTTCTAATGCTGACCAATGAGACTGGTTTGAGTTACTAGTATATCTACTTAGTCTCCCAACAATAAATCAATATCAGGTCTGGTTCTATTTGTTATATACATAAGAAAATCTATCATCTGAGAAAATCTATGTTGTTCTACAGGTGAACCTTAATTCTTCTTGAGAATGGTATTGATGTCTAAAGGAGTGGGGGCAGGTTTCTTATCAAAGTACTCAAATTTTCTCAGCATTTTTCTCAATAGAGTGTACTAAGGATAGAGTATAACCTACTTTAGATTTGGACACTTACATTCCTAGAATCAGGTTGGCTTCACCTAGGTCTTTCATATCAAACTTGCTAGATAAATAATCTTTATTATTATTTATCAACTCAAGTATTGATCCTAAAATGAGGATATCATCTACATACAAGTATAAAATGACACAACTTTCATCTGAATTTTTAGAGTAAATACATTTGTCATACTCATTTGGCAAGAAACCATATCCTAAAATCACTTTATCAAATTTGTTGTGCCATTACTTGGGAGCTTACTTTAGGTCATGAAGTGATTTTATTAATCTGAAAACTTTTTTTTTCTTGACCATTAGTAATAAAACCTTCAGGTTGCTCCATGTAGATCTTTTCCTCTGGGTCTCCATTCAAAAATGATGTCTTTATATCCATTTAATGGATCATCATATCATGAATGAATGCTAAGGCTAAAAGGGTTCTAATAAAGACAATCCTAGCTACAGGAGAATATGTATCAAAATAATCTAATCCCCTTTTCTGAGTGAAATCTTTGGCTACTAATCTGGTTTTATATTTCTCTATAGTACCGTCAACTCTAAGTTTCTTCTTGACGATCCACTTATAACCTATGGGTTTACTACCTAAAGGTAAGTTTGCTAAAAACTAAGTAATGTTCTCCATAATGGAGTTGTACTCATTATTGATGGCTTCTTTCCAGAAAGGAGCATCATGAGAAGATATTGCTTATTCGTAAGTTGAAGGATCACCCTCTATCAAATAAGTAAAAAAATCTTCCCCTAAATTTCTTTCAATCCTACCTCTTTTACTTCTTCTAGGTTCTATGTCTTATTCAGGTTGTGAAATAGATGGTTGAAAATGGGAACTAGTAGAAGGAGCAAAGGAAGAGCTGGTGGGGTTGGAAGAAATTCTATTCTTAAAAGGAAATATATTCTCAAAGTAGACTGTATCTCTAGCTTCTACAATGGTATTGTTAGATATTTCATTTACTTCAGAATGAGTAACTAGAAATCTATTGGGATTTCTATCTAAAGCATATCCTATGAATACAACATCTATAGTCTTAGGTCCAATCTTTCTCTTTTTAGGTTCAAGAATTCATACTTTTGCTAGACATCCCCAAACTTTGAGATAATGGACTCTAGGAGTTCTACCTTTCCATAATTCATGGGAAGTCTTATCTTTTGATTTACTAGGGATCCTATTTAGGATGTAGCAGGCTGTTAACAAGGTTTCTCCCCATAAATTATCATGAGCACCTGAGCTGAGAAGCATGACATTCACCATGTCTAACTGAGTGCAATTCTTCCTTTCAGCAACTCCGTTGGACTGTGGTGAATAAGGAGCAGTTACCTCATGAATTATTCCGTATTCTTTACAGAAGTTAGTCATTTCATTTGAGGTATACTCTCCGCTACGATCAGATCTAAGGACCTTGATCTTTTTCTTTAATTGGTTCTCAGCTTAGCATTTGAAAACCTTGAATCTATCTAGAACTTCATCTTTGGTTTTAAGAAGGTAGGTATAGCAATACTTTGAACAATCATCTATAAAGGTAACAAAGTATTTCCTACCGTCCTGGGTTAGAACCCTATTTGAATCACAAATATTGCTATGAACTAGTTCTAGAAGGTCATTTTTTTCTACAGATTTAAAAGGTAGTCTAGTGTGTTTGGCTTGAACACAGATCTCACACTTGTGTTTATTATCTATAGGAGACTTGGGAATGAGTTCTAAGTTCATCATTCTTCTAAGTGTCACGTCCCAGTTCCAAATATAAGAAACTGAGTCACGTGGCATTGGCCAGCGATTACACTCCGAAGGGCATCCCAATCTAATGGACCCGTTAGAGTGCACCTAAGCTGTAAAGTACAATGATATAACCCAATATTTAAACCATATGCAATGTAACTAATCTCATCCACAGACATAAGAATATGAAACACATAAAGAAAACAAGCTACTAATGTGCAGAAAGAAAATAAGTCTGGAAATGAATCATAATACAATACGGAAAGCGTCTCATGGGGACAAACCCGCTAATACAGTACTAAATGAAAGAAAGTGATAAGATAACTAGGGCCGATATCTGCAAACTAGATAATGATACTGGACCCAGGGTAAAGTCACTACCAGTGATCAAGCGAAGTCGTCGGGAAGTGTCACGACCCGCACCCGGTGTAAGGGTACTAGTCGGAAACAACGCCCAGCCTAGGCCACAGAGTCGGCGGTAGAACGCTGTCTAGATAATCTATCTATGAATATAATGAACCACCAATAATGATAGTATACTCAATCACAGAACTAAGATAGAAATAAGCACGAATCAGATAAAGAATAGAATAGTCACAATACAACTCATGAGTCTAAAATAATATATCAATGAGTCTGAAAAAGTAACCAAATAAGCTGGAGACAAATCCAGTACAAAGAATACTACGAAGCTACAACTCCAGGAAGGTCACACTCAATATCTTGATATAGTAATTACCCTCATACATAATATAATATATATATATACTAATATTATACAATTAAGAAACATAACAATATTAGTATTATATCTCGCAATTAATACATATATATATATATATATATATAAATATAACATATAAACTATATACTAAAAACTGCCTAACCGTCACTGAAAACAGTGTTGAAAAACACTAATTTTTCATTAAACAGACTTTCAGTGACAGTTCAGGCTGTCACTGAATCGCCGTCGCTACTGCTGCTGCGTATTTGCACTGCTGCCACCCCTTTGGTGACAGTTCTCAACTGTCACCAAAATCTCCGTCGCAACTGCTGCGAATTTCCGCTGCTGCATGCGACTGTCACCAAAATCTCCGTCGCAACTGTTGCGAATTCCCGCTACTGCATGCGGTTATTAATGACAGTGGCGGCTCTGTCATTAATTCTCCGCCGCCACTGTTACAGCGGCTGCTGCTGTAACCGTTCTAATAATGACAATTCTTCTGTTATTAATCCTACTGTCACAAAAACAGTAAATATATATATATATATATATATAACCTATATATATATATATTTATATATCAATATATATATAAATATCAATATATATATATAAATCAATAATTAAAATATATACTTCTATATATATATATATATATATATATATATATAATCCAACACATATATATTATATATATCTATATAAATAAATACCAATAGCTATAATACACATCCTATGTACTAATGTACATATTACAACATGGTTAAAAGTATACCTACATAAATATGTTTAATAAAAATACATCCATTCATATATATAAATAATCATATAATAATTATAAATAATATAATACTTAATTAAACACATATATATATTTTATAAAACATTTTCATATATTTTTATATTACTAACATATTTTGTAACATATATAAATGCATGTAAAAGAAAGCTACATATATATTTATACATTATATTAGTACACATATAATACATAGATCTATGCTACCATAAATACCATAATAAATACACTATAATAAATATATATATATATATATATATATATATATATATATATATATATATATATATATATATATATATATATATATATACTTAATTATAATTCAATAATTAAAGCACAAATAATTAGATCTACATATAAACACACCACAAATGGAGAGTATCACACCGTATCCCACTAGATCTAGGATACGCATGCGACACGAGTCCAACACACAACCAATTGTACCCCGAAGGACACAAACAAGTCACATATATTATTTATGAATAAATCAAAGTGTCAAATATAGATCTATGTGTCTGTGTCAAAATACGACATGTACAAAGTCCCGTGTCGGAGGAAAATCCCCCAAAACAACACGTATCACCAAATTGTTGGGATACGACCTACACGTACCCAATTGTGGACACGACACTAGCCCCAAACACATAAACATATGCCCAATTGATCTATAGGATCAATTGACACACACAACAAAATGTCAATTCGAAATTCCCTCAAAATTGACACAAAAAGTACCATAACTTTCTCCATGGGCCTCCTATGAACACAAAACTAAGTCCTATGGTAGTACATACATATGGATTGATTTTTCATGATTAAATCTCAGATTTAGAAGCTATTTTAAGGGGGGAAACTGAATTATACCTATTGGGAGATGGATTCTCAATGAAACCTCCAATTGAGATAAATTGCCTCCAAATTGTAGATCCTTACTCCTCTTTGTAGATCCTTGCTTCCTCCTTCTAGATACTTGATTCTTAACTCTCTAATGGTGATTGGGAAGGAATTGGAATAAATTTGGTAGAAAAAATGAAATGGGAATGAAGAAAATTTGGTAGTGGGAAATTCTAGATCTAGATTTGGAATGAAAAGGAGAGGAGAGAGAATTTCCCCCATCTTATAATAGGCCGACCTTACCTCTCCCTCAAGTAATTATGAAATGTCCAATATACCCCTTGGGGTCTCTCATGAAGAAATAATTAAGAAAGGAAGCTTCTAGTCTAATGATTTAATTAATTTAATCCATCTCCTTAACAATGGGCTTCCTAAATGGGCCATGTCTAACTAATTAATTCATGTTGGTCCATGGGTCCAAACTAAACTAGATAGGTCCACTAATACAAGTCCAAATTAAATAAATAATATCTAACAATAATTAAATAATACAACAATAATTATTTACCATGCACAATATTTAATTAAATAGGAAAAGACTAAAATATCCTTTCCTAGAAAATGTGGTAGTGACAGGAAGGATCTCGTCCTCTACAACAAGTCCTACTCCTGGATATACACCCGATCCGTACTCCTCCGGGTAGTCCTTCTCGCCTATGCCTGGAAGGGAACTAGGTCCTCAGAGGGTTGTAACAAGGTACAAAAATAGCATGCCATAGTAAGACAGAAAGGAAACATGTGATACGCCGGTGTAATCTAGAATAGCCACCTAAGTGAGACACAAGTTGAAGACAATGTTCGACACGTGGGCTTTCCAAATATAAATCCGTAGCTCCGAGGCATAGACACACACGGTGCGTACCCGTAGCTCCGAGCACAGAGTCACACAGTAAGTACTACGACTCCGGATACAGGATCTCTACGTATATATATAGTGCATGCAAAGTAGCCCAAGTGTCTACTAACTGTCTTCCCCTCCCAATGCGGTCAACGAGACGTATCCGTAGTTCACTGAGCTTGAACCTCTATCTAATAGTCTCGTTATACTGAAGTAACTAGCACCAATCATGATCCTACAGTCATCACAAGTTCCGGTCATGCTGACACTATCAAGATACAGGAAGTTTGGCACGATTACAGTGTCTGAATATGGCTTAGGATTTTGATGTAACCAAGTAGGTACATAAAGGTATCAAAAAATATCTAACAATCGATACTAGACGTTACCGATGAACGTCTGCACCCGGATATGACCCGAACGCTAATTAACGATTTTGATCCAAAGCGCACACAATGTATAGATGAATTAAATAAGTAAAACTGGAATTGAGTTACAGAATGGCAAGGTACACTTGCCTGGATCATGTAATGACCCATTCCGCTCAAGTGGACAGCCGATTCAAATGACAAAAGTGCAATGATCCGACCCACTTTTCTCAGCGAGAATACTCGTTTGAGACAAAAGGATTACCAGACTTGGCCCTTCAGGAGTTTCGGCTTAGGCTTTCAGAGGCTCACTCAGAGTATCGCTCGACCGAGACGAATTATCGCTAAGGTAGGTGGCTACAATAAACTTGTCTTTGCTTAGCTAGCACACTTAAAATATGGACAATATATACTAGTTGTTAGGTGAATAAGCCCCTGCATGCTAATAAGTATACAACGCACCTAGCTAAAGGAATAATCCCAACTTATATTGCTTGTGTTAGAACATGGAAATAAAACTTTGCTTTATATGGACCCTCACATGCTACCTCTGTCTTGTGCAACTAGACCCCGTTATGCCTTGAGTAGAATATTATACTCTTCGTAGTGCACTGCTTTACTTGCTATATTGCAAGTCCATAGACTATGTCGCTCGGTATGTCCCTTTACGGTTTTACTCCTCGCTTACCCTTAGACCCGTGCCGAACGTAAATGCTTATATTTTCATAAAAATGCATGCTTGCCTGCTTATATGTTAACTTGTAATGTTGCCCTCGATCTAATACTTGCCACA
Organism: Iris macrosiphon; assembly: GCA_036927795.1. Classification (NCBI taxonomy): domain Eukaryota; kingdom Viridiplantae; phylum Streptophyta; class Magnoliopsida; order Asparagales; family Iridaceae; genus Iris; species Iris macrosiphon. Next base: position 203,742,093 of record JAYESA010000008.1, read on the forward strand.
ATAAAACTTTTCCATAATCAAGTAACACTATCCTGTATCGTGCATACATCTTGTTAGCCAGAAGACTATCAAATAGTCCTTCTGTGCAATGTGAACCTGTAAGTATCCGAAATTGTTAGGTTGCGAAGGCAATCCCCGAACTAAGAGAATGCATCAAGTTAAATTCTGAACAAGAATCATGTCAAGTTTACATCTGAACGAGAATCATGTCAAGCAAATCAAGAATCACATCTCGTAGAGCAATGCTCATTCAGATAAGAATCATGGATTATCATATCAAGATGTGAATTTGGAATGATCCAAGACTTGCATGTCACGGACAACTTGTGCACACGGTATTGAATGTGTTCCTGCAGACGGTAGCCGGGGCACAAGTGTCACGCCCCAGACCCAAAATATATGGGACCAGACACGTGGCAATGGCCAGCTGGTACGACTCCGTAGGGATTTCCAATTTAATGGGCCCGACAAAATGCACTTACACTGTCCAAGGTTAAGTGATCCAGTAAAAATCTAATTCTAACATGCAACAACTAAATTAAATCTCAATCTATGGTAAATAAATCTCAAGAAGGAACGATATGCATCATCAGTCTACAACCCAATAATACATCCGTTCGAATAGGCCAAAAGAATAATATAGGCCTATAAATACTAGGCTATAAAAACAGAATCAAAAATGGAAAGTAGTACATGACTGTAATTGCTAAAAATGTAAAGATACCTGCAACGATATCCACAATCTACTAGATCAAGCATCATGCAAACTGTACAAATAACCTGGAAGGGAACCAGGTCCTCAGAGGAACGTAACAAGATACAAAAAATATATGTCATAATGTAAATACTGAGTAAAGTAAATCAGGGTGAACTGTTCTCCTAAGTGAATGCAATTTGAGGACAACTTAGTGCGCATAGAAAGTGTAGGCTAGACATATGCTGACGTAATTCACCAATCGCCGTGACTGGCTAGTATATGCCACATATGCCCCCATCTTGGGACAATCTACATATATAATAACGTCCAACACTCCGAGGAGCGTGGTATCTGCATAAGTAAATACGTCCAACGTTCTCTAGAGAGTGGTATCTGCACAACGTCCAATGCCCCGAAGAGCGTGGTATCTGCACATGTAACATCCAACACTCCAAAGAACGCGGTATCTGCATAAATATATACGTCTGTATCGCTCCGAAGAACGCGATATCTGTATAAATAAGGTGGGTGTCCTATACGCCTACTAGTCGTCCTCCCCGTCCAATGCCAATGTACAAGTCTTAAGCGCGACGTGGATATCTCGTAACTATAATACAAGTCACCTAAAATAGTACACCTATGCTAAGTACCATCACTCGAGCTACACGTACCAATGGCCAATCGAGTGCGTAAACCCGTGTCCTATCACGAACTCACTACGTGACGTAAAATGATACGTGTCAAGGCCTCAGAGTTATAATGATAACTCTGTCACTTAGGGTATGTCCACTAGACGCTAGGTCAAACACAAGTCCTAACGTCGACGCCTTCGTCGACTGCACCCGAGTCATTCTCGGACATGCATAGTTATATAATATAGAGTGCAAAATATATAATATTAACTTAAATTTAAACAGTACAACAAGGCAAGGTATACTTGCCTAGAAGCCAGACGAAGATTTTGAACACGAACTCGCCAAGGAAGTGGCAGCACAACAATGGAAACTGGATCTGATATCCCCAGATGCTGTCAAAAATATCACCAACAGTCCCGGAATGAGTGAGATACTTAGAAAATCATATATATACGTCCAATTTGGACACAAGGGCAAAAATACAGTTTCTGGTCAACACGGAATCCACAAGTGTGACAGCATCTGGGGATATCCAGAACTTGTGCCAGAGACAAAGTTCTCAAAATTTGTCAAACTTATTATCTACGAGTCCAAAACGATGATACAAACCCAACGGAACATCCAGAACTGGATTTTGATGAGCCGATCACGAAATCATCCGTCATGTAGAACCGTGGAGCCTACAAAATGACATTCCGTTAACGTTCTCAGAATTGAACCAAACTTGGGTCACAGGACCAGCGTAACGCTACGAATCCGATGGTGCAAGTTTTGTTATAAAATAATAGGCACACACAAAAATTTGGACGAGTGTCAGAACAGACCGATACGGTATTTTTTGACGGATACGTGTTGATTCTGGTGTGCATGCACATCCAAATCAAGTTTCGCGAAAGCCCACACACCAAAAAATACCGTACGCGCCTTTCGGTGCATTTGGTATGCGACATGGTTGCCCGGTTTGACGGGACCAACTCCGCATCGTAGAATTTTAATGTTTTAAAAACTGTTATTCTTCAATTTTGGATCTTAATTTACTAACAATAGAAATTAAACAAAATTATTCTAATTGGATACATAGCAAGAGGGTCATATAGTGAACACACATGCGAAGATGGTTCGAAAAATAGTCGAAAGACGGAGGAGCAATTGCGCCACGAAGGAGGTGGTTGAGGCTCGGGTCTGGACTGAAATGAAGAAGAAGAAGAAGAAGAAGAAGAAGAAGAACAGCAGTGGCATCCAGTTCAGCAGTCATAACGGTCGGGTGGGAGTGGGGACTGAGGCTCGGAGAAGCTACAGGACTGGGGGAGGTTGACGTAGGGCAGCTCCGGCCTGCAGTAGGTGGTGGCCGGTGGTGGAGGAGAAGAGGAAAGGCAGCAGCGGCAACATCTTCAGCAGCATATGCAGTCGCAGAAGCGACAGCAGCTTAAGCAGCATATATATATATATATATATATATATATATATATATATATATATATATTCTTGTTTGGTTAAATTGGTTGTATCATTGGACAGGGAAGGATGAATGGTAAGTTTATAAGTTTTGTCGTATTTCTCTTATATCGTACGGCACACTGCCACACGAGTTAGGCTTTATATCATTGCCATAAAACTGATCCTAAGGCAAGACTTAAAGACAACTTAATAGATGGTGCAAGGAACTAATACAACGTGTTTGGATTTATCGAGCGAGTGAGAAGCCTCCCCACCAGTGCATTCATGTACTGATAATCCACCAGATTATTTGCAGGGTACATGAGAACCTCGTTCGGTGCGGAGTATCCCCTCATGCGCGCGCTAAGGCATAGAGTTTGCTTTGGAGACTTATAGTGCTGCGTCCAGAGCTGAGGCACATATACAAGACATAATTTATTGGAACATCACCTATGTATCATCCCAAGTTGTAAGCCGCTTGGCATGACTTTATTGTTTAAGAGAGAGAGAGAGAGAGAGAGAGAGAGAGAGAGAGCTTGAGCGACTTATAATCTCGGCCTAGCACTGCTTGTAACTTTATTCATTATGAATAAAGATCTTGTTTATGTATCATACTTGTGTTTATTCTATGATTCTGCTATATCGACTTTGAGAAACTAGTTTTTGAATGGCCATTTTCTTGTGTTGTTTAAATTTATACTGCATTAGAGACTATCTGTGCGACTCTGTAGCTTAACTATTTCTCTGTCTGTTCGGATCATGGCATTGTGCGGACGCATCTTTTGATCGCGAGGCATCACGTCCTAATGGGAACGATCGTCCTGCGGGAGCGCTGGCACAAGGATTTGCGCTTAGCGGGGACGGCCAATCCTGCGGGAGATCGAGGGCATGATAGGATGACAGATGATGGTTGTCGCAACGTATTTGAGGACAAAGATTTGATGTTTATGAAGGATTTTTAACAGCTGGTTCGATAAGATTTATGTTGTGGCATATACAGGCTCAAGCCGCTGAGTTGTACAAGCAGTCTGCAGACATCAGATGGGGGCTCGAGGGGTATTCGACAGGAGTTAGTGGATCATCAAAAATTTGCTGGGGGGTCTTTGAGATATTTTGAGAGTTATGGAGGATTCGCTTCGTCGGGACAAAGTGACGAATGGTGATGAGTCAAAGATTGAGGGTAAGTATGTCGGTCCAATGACAGTTGCTCGGTCTTCATGTGGGGTTGTTCCACGGATATTTTGGTGACAGATGATTTATCAAAGTTTTACGGAGCAACATTGGTTTCGGCAGTTTAAAACCAGGGAGGAGATCAAGGTTTGAAGCAAACTCAATCAGAGACGGGTGCATCTCCATTTGCATAATTTTGGAAGAGCTATGGGTCATCGACGTCGTCGGCGTGCACAATGCAAGATATTCTGCTCGATAAAGCATGTGTATGGGGGAGCTTCAATGTTGGATATGAAGGTGGACATGTTTATGAGTCTGAATCTCGGAAGAACTGCACCGTCCGCTTGGTTAGGCCAGCCAAGGCTAAAGAAGCTCGTCGGAACAGTAGTACGTTCCGATTGAAGACAAAAGTCGAGGACGTGCATCCAAGACTTATGGTGAGGCAGTTCATCAAGAACTTTAGTTTTGGCCATGTCATAGATATCGGCAGGATCCAAGTGGTACATGAGGTACTACGCATGGCAGCTAGCGTCGATGTGACGGTCGAGAAGTTGGAGACGAAGGAAGATGCAAAGTAGCTCGAGGGATCGGAGTTCGATAGCATAGGAGAGCAGAAACTCTGTCGTGGGACGACATGCATGGAGTCCAGTTGAGGAGCCATGGGGTCGACGACCTCTCATCGGACTTGAGGGAGAGTATGTTGGGTCCAGTCTGGATTTGGTAACAACAAATTTTGGAGCCTAAATATGGTCAAAGATTTGATTTGATACGATTTAGAAATCTATATTAAATATTTGATTTGGTTAGAGTTACAAATCTGTATCAAATATTTAATTTGACTAGACTTGGACGTCCATAATTGGTGCTGGCTATTTTAGGTAATGAGTTTTCTATTTTAGGGTTTCCTATTTAGGAATTATTATGACCTAAAATAGAGTTTCTCAACTATATATATGGGTTGAGGGTGGAGGCAAAAAAAAAAGGGCACAAAGGGAGATTCAGGGTGCTCGTCCACAAGAGATCTAAGAGAAAATCTATACTTTGCTTTTATGACTTGCCATCAAAGACAAAAAAAATAAGAGATCTGATCGAGGACTTATTGTCTTCGTTCAGGGAGCTCGCTGCATGTAGGATGAGTGATTTTATTGTAATCTCCGTAATTTCTTTTTGATGGTGGTGGTGGAGGGGGGGAGGGTTGAACCTATTAGGACAAATGGTTCAACATTGGATTTGTCAATCTTATAATTTTATCTGAGTTATATAGATTGAGATTTGTCCAGATGACGTAGTCACTGACTATATACGTTTTCTTTATCTGTGTTTGGTGTTCGTTAGAAAGATGTTGGTTATCTCTGGTGGATTGGTATAAATTTTTACTGTGATAAGTTTTAAACACGGTATCAAAATACTTGTAGGACGTGTCCGATTTTAACGTTAGTATCAGAATATCGGATTCTGATGTTTGATTCTCCAACAATGAGTTGTTAATTGTTTAAGAATACAATAAGAAAACAGGAGGGAGCAAAGTATGCTTATGGTCATCAGCCCCATCATCTCTCTCATGAAATATATGGACATAGTACTGTTGTCATTGGCAGCAGTGGTAATAGGAAGTCAAACGAGGGGCCATATATCCATATCAAAGTTTGTTTGTCACAAAGGAAATAGAGAAAGCAAAGCTAGCTAGCATACATATGGTCGTCTAGTCTGACCCCAGATAACCATCACCTATCACCATTTCCATATATATATATATATATATATATATATATATATATATATATATATATATATATATATATATATATATATATATATATATATATATATATATATATATATATTCCAATGAGATCATATTTTAATGATTAAGACTGAGATATTATATATATCATTAAAATATAATCTCATTGGAATATATATATAAAAGATGATCTCATTGAAATATATATATATATATATATATATATATATATATATATATGCCAATGGGGTTATATTTTAATGGTTAAAACTGAGATATTATATCCAAGCAGTTACGGGTTCGAATTTTCTGGACGCTATTTAATTTTTTTTTGGAAGAATTAAGTGGTAGGATGGTGGTGGGTGTACAGATATGATGGACTGCATTTGGGTGGTGCGCAGATACAATGCAAGGTGCAGGTGCAGGTGCAGGTGCAGTACTAGTACGGAGCCGGATTGGTTGTAAGACTTCAAGCTGAGTTTTAACTTCTTGGAGGAGCATGAATAAAAATTGTATTCGAAATATATATATATATATATATATATATATATATATATATATATATATATATGGTAAACGAGATATGAGCCATAGTGCTCATATTCCTATATGAGTTATGCACATATGGACCATTAGGAATAGAGTGTACTAGTGCACATGGGATGTAAGAATCCATTTTTATTAGTCCACATGTGCATGACTCATATAGAAATATGAGCACTATGGCTCATATCCCGTTTACCCACACCCCCCCATATATATATATATATATATATATATATATATATATATATATATATATATATATATATATATATATATGAGCAGGATATTGTACCAAACAATAATGCATCAAGCAATTCCGACCATACATTTTTTAAAATGTGTAATCATAAATCATTCCATAAAGTTGATGCCACGTCAGCATACTTTATAACCACACATTTCAAAAAAGTGTGTGACTGAGATTACTTAGTATAATAAATAGTACAATATGTCTTGGTACAATATCTCGTCCCATATATATATATATATATATATATATATATATATATATATATATATATATATATATATATATATATATATGGTTTTGAATTTGCATTGTAGATAATATTTTCATATTCATGTGGCAACTCCAAATGTATATTTTAATATAAAATTCATCTTTTATTGATTTGTGCATATGGAATGTGGTAGCTCATATAGTTAAGAAGGTGGAATATTTTTCTAGAGATGTAAGGTTCGAATTCTCAAAGAAATATTTATGTTTTTTGTTGCTATTTTTTTTTTTTGGAATTTTTCTTAGGAACTAGGTCTAGCAACTCAGACTCGAACTCAAAGTGACGCTTAGATGATGTACTTTGTACTTCGCACGTACACGTGAACACTGGACATTAGACTGTATTTTTATGCGAAATTGCTGTTGTGCTACGCAAAAATGGTTGTTTGTTGCTCTGGAACGTAATTGTTATTTAGTGGAGGTTATTTCTTTAATCGTTTACTTAATAAAAAAATATTTTTCGAATTTGTTGTCAATAGTGGGCTTCCAAAGGATTAGTTTTCCTATATATTTGATAATTTTTTCTTTTACAAAATAGAACAAGTAAATATATACTAAGTAAATATATACTTACGTACGTAAGAAGTTCCCAGCAGCTATTAAAAACAAAAACAAAGCAAGTGTGCATATGGTCCTCTCTCTCTCTCTGACCTCAGATAACCATCACCAATTTTTCCGTCTTAAACAAACTAAGATACAAAGGGGACGGAATATAGCATCAAGCAATTATGCACTAAATAATTTCACCACACATTATTTGAAATATGTGGTAATAAATTATTTCATAAAGTTACTATCACGTCAGCATACTTTATATTCATATATTTCAAAAAAATATGGGGTTGAGATTGTTTGATGCAATAAATGATACAATAAACTTTGGTAAAATATCATTTTCATATATATATATATATATATATATATATATATAGTGCTATAGAACAATCCGATTGGTTTAATATTACGGAACCACTCTATGTTACATGGATTAGATTGAGATTAAAAGGTGGTTGGATCTACACCTTTTAATCTTAACCTCCCAAAACAAATTCGATACATGTAACATAGAATGATTTCATAATATGAAACCATCCGCATAGTTCTTGAAAACACACACACACACACACACACACACACACACACACACACACACACACACACACATATATATATATATATATATATATATATATATGATAAGCGAGATATGAATTATATGCTCATATTTCTATATGAATCATGCACATGTGGACCAGTAGAAATAAATTTTTGCATCTCATGTACATTTATATATACTAGTATACTCTATTCCAATTGGTATATATATATATATATATATATATATATATATATATATATATATATGTGTGTGTGTGTGTGTGTGTGTGTGTGTGTGTGTGTGTGTGTGACTTGGGGCTGTCCTCCAGTCGTCTCCAACCTCTAAAATGAAGTTCCCACTATCACCTCCCTGGGGCCTAAAAGTTTCACCTGGAGGAGGAACCTGTCACTCCCGCAAACTCGATAGTCCCCGCTGAACGTGAATCACCACGTTTACAGCTCTTCCGCAGGACCATCGTTCTCATCGAGACGTGATGCCGTACGAGCCTGGAGTTGCGCTCGTACAAGGCGATGTTGTCAAACACCAAATGTTATCATTGAAACAACCAAGTTGCAGCGAAAGTCAAGTATTGTGTACCAAGCACACAATCAGAGTAATACACAGTGAAGCTCACGATAGGGTCAAATGAAATACCTCATCGAAGACAAGGCCACGAAGGCGATGCCACGAAGGCGATGAAATACTCTTGCTCTTTTCTCTAGCCCACAAAGGTACTTACGGTTCATACATCATGTCCCGTATATCCAAGCAGCGCCACTACGCCTGCGTACCTGAAATAATGCCCACAAACGTGGGTCAGTACACAACCGTACTGGTGAGCGGGGTAACCCACTCGCCTAAGCCGACACTAAGTAAAATAGTGAATGCAAACAGTTATATGGTGATCTTTCTAGTTGAATCCTAGATTCATTTCATGGCATAGGGATGACATGTTAAGGAAAGCTGTCAAGCAGTTTAAGCATGCAAGCACTCAACTCAAACCAAACGACAAGCAAATATATAAGCAACTCGAGGGAAACTAGCATGCAAACCGTCCTGCTCAAGTCCAAGCAACACGATAACATGTCGAACCATCAACCAAGCCTCAATATCCATCCTCAACCAACACTTACAATCCAAATCTCACAGTGTACACTCTTCCCGAGGCAAGGTGGCCGCGCCTACGCGAAAGCCAAACCAACAAAAGAAAAGCAAGCCAACACTATACTATATGAAGTCACTGGCCAAGCCATAAAGGACTTTGATCGGACTGATCAAATGCGGTTCTCCTCGAAACAGCGCTAAGTAGCTAACCCACCTGGATCGATTCCAACCGCTGTCACCGCGCCCAAGACGCGTTATCCAATTATCTCCTCCATGGCCGAACGGTCCCGGTGCCCCGGAGTACCCGTTCGAGGAGACCAAACCCTGTGCAATACAGGTTGTCCGTGACATGCAGACACCAAGTAGGTATGACGAGAGGATCGAACATTCTCGCCCCACCAAGCAATCCTAGACTCGTTCTGCCAATAATCCAACCAACACATCCATAACCATTCTTCCAACATATAGCCCAAGGCACCATTCATAAGTTATTCCCATAGGCACAATGCCTCTTCTCAACACAGTATTTCCAATGGTGCAACACCCATGCTCAAAGCTAACCCATGGCACAATGCCGTTTCAGTGGCACAATGCCCCATTCGTGGCACGATGCCCCATCAAGCGGCACAACACCCTCGCCGATGCAGTTGTTCGGTTTTGAACCATAACTGCTCGCTTTGCAAGACAAAGCGACCAAGTGATACCCGTGCACGGATGCACGCTCGCTCGCCCAAATCTCAATGTTCCCAATCTCTCAATGCATCATTCCAACTGTCCAAGCATAATCCCAATTATCCAACCAACTGCCTCAAATATAATATTTCAACTCTAGCTCCAACTATCCAACGCGTAAACCAAATCAAGCCACAATCCTACCAAGCCAATGGCGTACACTCTATGCACGCCTCAGTGTAGTGATTCCCAATGTTTCAGCCCAAGTATTCAAGCCATTTACGTATTTTCCATATTATTAGGCATGAAGGAGTAGAGGAGAAGGGAAAGAGCCCACTCACAATGTTTGATCCCGTTAAGCATCCTGTCGTGCCGATACGGCCAATCCCTTGAGCCCGTGGTCCGATGCAAGCGAAATCTACTCAACTGGTATGACCGTGCGAGCAGGCCGTGCTCTACAAATCATCCGACCGATCAGACTAAGGAAGATGGCATTATCATTCCAACTCAGCTATCTCAGTATTGCTCTGAACAAACACCTGATTTCCATCGAACCCGCTAGCCATCTGCACATGAAACAACTCAATCAATACTTCTTCCCAAAATCTAACAAATTAAATGGAACCAGCATTTGTTTTACTCAATCCGACTCAGCGTAACGCTCCGAGCGGTTGCGGGACGTTACATAATATACCACTTAGAATCAGGTTCGTCCACGAACCGTGCTGGTACTCATTCCTATCACATGCCACTATCCAATTCCATGGATCTGCTCTATGCAACTCACATATTCACGATTCTAACTCAACATCTCGCACTGCTGAATGCTCGTACAAATTCTATATTTCCACATCCTCCTTGTAGCTCAATACGAATTCTTCGTATCGCTTAGTTTTGGATCGATACACATATTTAAGGCATCCCTAAAATATATGTATTTCAGCCGAGCTTTGCGATAGCAAATTTGAACAAGTTACAAGGGTATCTTTATGTCCGAGGCATCCATTAGCTTCACTCCCAAATTGAACCAATCCTGATTTCCATTCCAACATGTTCGCTTGAGCACTATTTTCAATATGATGATTTTCCACCGATCAATCAGTCCGAGTTCCAACTCAATCCATCCAACTATTTCTGAATCCGTACTAGTAACATCTCCAAATATATATCATGCACCGAACGATCAACTCAAATGATACTACCCCATCTAGGCGACTTACCCAAATATCAACTTTGGATAGATCAGCTCAACCAAACATCTCTTCCATCAAATCTCAATACCTCGCTGGGTGAACATCTATATTGAGGTTCGTGTGATCCACGAAGATCTCGCCGCCACGCCAAAGGGATAATGTTGCCACGATTTCAACGTGGACACACTCGCCACAATTCCTAGGTTGCGCATGGAATAGTTCTTCGCGCTGCTTCCACTGCCTCGAAGCATAGAATATCACCTTCGCCTTCCGAATGAGCACGCTTCCCAGACTAAGTTCCGATGCATCTTGTAAATCTGAGGCATATCTGTCCCTTCTAGTATTCGTAAAGATTTGATTTGAACGAGCCGCCACAGTCGTCCATTCATATAAATGCTATTCCCTTCCAGAGCACGATGAGTCAGAGGCGATGCCATCTACAAAAATCTGTGACTCTGAATCTCATCAGTTGACTTAGGCCAATCCCACCATCGCTTCGATCTTCCGGCTGCATCTTCAGCTGAAGGCTATCCCAAGGATCTCTCAAATCCAACTCTCAGTCAATAAGCCAAATCACATTGCTCACATCTGCCCTCGACGCATTCCCAAATACGCCGCTTCAAGGGTCGTTCTATGGGTCAACCATATTCAATCTCTGATCTGCGGGCAAGTCACTAGGGTCAGCTGTCCCGAAGCTACGCTCGATAATTGTAATCATCACGATGGACAGTTACTATGAACCATGCTATATCTTATCTGCAAATCCGAATCAAAATCCAACCATCCACCCGAGCGAACTCCCGAATCCGAGATCCGCGCTCGTTGAAACTGTCTTCCATCAATCCGCCGTTATGCCCTGAATCCATCAAATTTTCCTAACTGCCATGTTCGTCTTCTCGCACTACCACTGCAATGATTTCCGAAACTCAAGACTTGCTCCAATTCTTATCCCCTTGCCGCATTCTACAATGCACGTCCAACTTGCTCAAACCGCATAGTGATTTGCTCCGACGTTGCTTCCAAGTTTAGCTATCTTCAAAAGTCTATCTGCCACAAATTCTTGCCTTTAATTGTTGCCATAATCCGTCAACGTCTTCCAGAGAATATGTCTATCATTGTTGCACCATTTTGCCCAAAATTCTATTTTTGCTAAACCCGAGTCAACTTCTCGAGCAGCAATATCCAAAATCTTTCAAGTTTGTGTGAATCCATCTTATTGTCCCTCCAGACCAATATCGTGTTTCTTTGCTCAACCAACAGCTCAAATGTGTCGCCCAAAATTGTAGTTCGTGCTCGCTATCCTTTGATTCACCCATCGCTTCGCTCAAGCGTATCCCAACTGTTCATTCCGATCTCGTCCATCTCTTATGCTCAATGATACTTCCATTTGCACTAGTCCGTTCACGATATGCTCAACTTAATATTCGCTTGCTCCATTTTTATTCTTCCCAACACAATCGACTTGCACCAACCAACTTATATTTCTATTACTCGAGTTCGTTCAGGCAATTCCCATAGATGTCCAACCAAAATATTTCTAATGCCTTGCTTAACACGTTTGATCCCATATACCATTTCGAATCAAGTCACTACTCATATTACGTTTTCCTGCACGAATCCAAGATCCGTTCGAACCATTCTCCATGCATGATCATGCCTTTCTCAACTCAAGTCTGACACAAAAACTCAGGCAATGCTTGAATTATCCAACTGTTTCCATAAATCTCACTATGCAACTCATGCCATATCCCATTCACAATACTTCCAGCTATTCTCAAAGCCGTCTGATACTTTCGCAACACGAGCAACCCGTGCAACGATCTCTCTTCCAAGTAATCCAATCCAATACTCAATGGTTCCACACATTTCTTGTACGAGCAACTCGTACCAACTTATCTATATATTCCCGAGCCAAACTTAAACCTGCTCAACCGATGCGTCACAGCCAAAATTCCAACTTCTATCCAACACAATCGCTAGACGAGCAACTCGTGTAAGGATTCATTCTCATCGAATGTTTCTACTCAAAACATGCCGCATAACCAAATCTCGTTAGCCAACCAACAGATCCACTGATGCAATCAGAAACTCCCGAACGCTAAGCCAAGCCAACCCAACAAAAGCCCACACTTGTTGCACAAATGCAACAACGCCTAACGAGACTAAGCGATCCTACGAAAACCAACCAAGGCAACCCAACAAAGAATAATATGCAGCCACAACTAGCAATAAATAGACTTATTGCATGAAACATCCGATGCGGCACCGAGTAGAGTCAAGAGCTAGACGACACGCGGAAGCTATTTAGAGTTTGTGATGAAGCGAAGGACCAAGTCCGAGAAAATGAACCAGGCGCTCTGATACCAATCTGTCACGCCCCAATCTCCTGCAAGCTCGATAGTCCCCGCTGAACGTGAATCACCACGTTTATAGCTCTCCCGTAGGACCATCGTTCTCATCGAGACGTGATGCCGTACGAGCCTGGAGTTGCGCTCGTACAAGGCGATGTTGTCAAACACCAAATGTTATCATTGAAACAACTAAGTTGCAGCGGAAGTCAAGTATTGTGTACCAAGCACACAATCAGAGTAATACGCAGTGAAGCTCACGATAGGGTCAAATAAAATGCCTCATCGAAGACAAGGCCACGAAGGCGATGCCACGAAGGCGATGAAATACTCTTGCTCTTTTCTCTAGCCCACAAAGGTACTTACGGTTCATACATCATGTCCCGTATATCCAAGCAGCGCCACTACGCCTGCGTACCTGAAATAATGCCCACAAATGTGGGTCAGTACACAACCGTACTGGTGAGCGGGGTAACCCACTCGCCTAAGCCGACACTAAGTAAAATAGTGAATGCAAACAGTTATATGGTGATCTTTCTAGTTGAATCCTAGATTCATTTCATGGCATAGGGATGACATGTTAAGGAAAGCTGTAAAGCAGTTTAAGCATGCAAGCACTCAACTCAAACCAAACGACAAGCAAATATATAAGCAACTCGAGGGAAACTAGCATGCAAATCGTCCTGCTCAAGTCCAAGCAACACGATAACATGTCGAACCATCAACCAAGCCTCAATATCCATCCTCAACCAACACTTACAATCCAAATCTCACAGTGCACACTCTTCCCGAGGCAAGGTGGCCGCGCCTACGCGAAAGCCAAACCAACAAAAGAAAAGCAAGCCAACACTATACTATATGAAGTCACTGGCCAAGCCATAAAGGACTTTGATCGGACTGATCAAATACGGTTCTTCTCGAAACAGCGCTAAGTAGCTAACCCACCTGGATCGATTCCAACCGCTGTCACCGCGCCCAAGATGCGTTACCCAATTGTCTCCTCCATGGCCGAACGGTCCCGGTGCCCCGGAGTACCCGTTCGAGGAGACCAAACCCTGTGCAATACAGGTTGTCCGTGACATGCAGACACCAAGTAGGTATGACGAGAGGATCGAACATTCTTGCCCCACCAAGCGATCCTAGACTCGTTCCGCCAATAATCCAACCAACACATCCATAACCATTCTTCCAACATATAGCCCAAGGCACCATTCACAAGTTATTCCCATAGGCACAATGCCTCTTCTCAACACAGTATTTCCAATGGTGCAACACCCATGCTCAAAGCTAACCCATGGCACAATGCCGTTTCAGTGGTACAATGCCCCATTCGTGGCACGATGCCCCATCAAGCGGCACAACACCCTCGCCGATGCAGTTGTTCGGTTTTGAACCATAACTGCTCGCTTTGCAAGACAAAGCGACCAAGTGATACCCGTGCACGGATGCACGCTCTCTCGCCCAAATCTCAATGTTCCTAATCCCTCAATGCATCATTCCAACTGTCCAAGCATAATCCCAATTATCCAACCAACTGCCTCAAATGTAATATTCCAACTCTAGCTCCAACTATCCAACGCGTAAACCAAATCAAGCCACAATCCTACCAAGCCAATGGCGTACACTCTATGCACGCCTCAGTGTAGTGATTCCCAATATTTCAGCCTAAGTGTTCAAGCCATTTACGTGTTTTCCATATTATTAGGCATGAAGGAGTAGAGGAGAAGGGAAAGAGCCCACTCACAATGTTTGATCCCGTTAAGCATCCTGCCCTGCTGATACGGCCAATCCCTTGAGCCCGTGGTCCGATGCAAGCGAAATCTACTCAACTGGTATGACCGTGCGAGCAGGCCGTGCTCTACAAATCATCCGACCGATCAGACTAAGGAAGATGGCATTATCATTCCAACTCAGCTATCTCAGTATTGCTCTGAATAAACACCTGATTTCCATCGAACCCGCTAGCCATCTGCACATGAAATAACTCAATCAATATTTCTTCCCAAAATCTAACAAATCAAATGGAACCAGCATTTGTTTCACCCAATCCGACTCAGCGTAACGCTCCGAGCGGTTGCGGGGCGTTACAGAACCAACACCATGTTAGTGGTGGGGATAACTAAGAGACTCATTGGCTACTGGTAAGAAAATGCAGTGCAGTGCAGTGCAGTGCATGCCACTATTGGCACAATTCACCATCATAACGACACCACTTTCTTTTGTAAGATTCCAACAACACTTGTGTCCTCTTATAATCATACCGACACCACTTTCCTTTGTTAGATTCCAACAACACGTATCCTCTTCTTCTTCTTCTTCTTCTTCTTCTTCTTCTTCTTCTTCTTCTTCTCTCTTTTTCAGTCTCAACGCCTCCACCATCATCTCATCTCCTAGAGATAAGGATAACCCTTTGCATGTTCTTAATTCTTTCCCTCCACTTCTGTGATATCATTATCTTGTAACCTAATCTCTTCGTCCCTCAACTCTTTATATATATATATATATATATATATATATATATATATATATATATATATATATATATATATATATATATATATATTAAAATTCTTCTAGTATAAGTGGCAGAGGAGGGAGACATCTCTCTATTAATCTTGGGTTCGAACCATAGATGCACATCAATTCTCTTGTAGGAAAAAATATATGAGGGCAGTGGGTGCAGTGCGGCGCCTGGATGTTGGTGTGTTGTAGCTCCGTGCGAGTGTGGTGGGGTGCGGGTGTGGTGCGGTCTGGGTGTGAGTGCGGTATGTTGTAGGTGTGACCCGGGTTCGGTACAGGTGTCATGCAGGTGCATAGCTGGTGCGTGGCCTTTGGATCGAAAGTGTGATATTCGAGTCGAGTTTAAATTAGGTAAAAAAAATGGAAAACAATATTTTCTTGTTGGATCATATTTAATTTTTTTCCTATTGGTCCAACATGATTGATTCTATAATATGAGCCATTGGCTCATATCACGTATTTCGTATATCTATACTACTATATAATAGAAAAAGTTATGCTTCACTATGGAATATTTTGTTTCAAAAATGTCCTTATCTATATTTACTAGGGCTGAGTATTATTGTGTTTTGGACCAAAAATTGGACCGAACCGAATGAGAGATTCAGTTTGATTTTTAAAAAATCGGTTCGGTTTCGATTTTAAAAATATTAAAATTTCATATTCGGTTTTGGTTTTTGGTTTCAGTTTCGGTCAAAAATCAAAAAATGAATAAGATTTATACAATTATGTAAATACCCTCATTCTATGCATATTTTGTGATTAAATATGTGCATATTTTGAAAACAACAATTCTATGTATATGTTTTGAAGTCTAACTTTTGCAAAACTTTGAAATACAACAAATATGTGTATAAAATTATAATTTTAATATGATTTATCTACGATCACAACTTTGGGTCCGATCCATTAAACAATAGCAATAGTCCAACAGAACAAACGAAATAGCCCCGACCAATACTCATGGATCCAATCACGACACGTTACGAACACGAATATAAGCAAACTTAACACGAGCAGTGTGTGAACACAAAGTACACGATAATCAATACCCGATACACACGATAAAATATATGTGAAGGAGTACCCGCTGAGTACGGATAGAGGATAACATCCCATGACAGGATCTATTTAGTATCAGTCCGTGTAGTCACTGTGTCGGAATCAAGTAAACAGTTCTAGAATATGTGATATATACACTATTGTGACTGAAAACTAACAGAGAGATGTACTCGCCTCTGGTCCTGAGTAAGAGTGTATCTCAATGTCCGAGATGCTGTCACATACACCTAGATATGAATGGCATATCAAATTGGTGTAATAAAGTGATAATGAGCTAAAATGCATTAAAATGCTCTTCTAGGTCATTTTTAACTAAACTAGGTCCATCTAGGTCAAACTAGTCAATACGAGTCAAACTAGGTCACTAATTAGCTACCACTAGCTAATAACACTAATATATATAATTTAAGATACTCTATGCATCTATATATACTAAATAGTTTGTAACTTAGCTAACTGATATTACAACTAATTCTAACAGTTAACTAACTTCACCTTACCTAATACATGATGTATCAGGCTTCTTGCTCACTCGAGCTTGGTCCCCAACCATTTTTTGATACCTGAATCTCTCCCCTAATCCTTAATACCAGATATTAACTTCTCACCATCAACCCAACATCCCTGCAATCCCAGGTACCTACACGAAGGTAGCTCCTAACTGCTTGCACATTGCTTAATCTCTAACCTGCACTCCATCTTGATACTTTATATATAGGTCCAACTGATACATTAAGTTATCCTCCCCACTCGAGTGAAACTCATACTTAAATTTGATGACTAAACACGCCATCCTCTTAACTCACTGATACCTAATATGAATGCACAATAGTGCATTGATACACTGTCCTACCCGAGCAAATATTCCCCCTCACTTCACTGGCCTGCTCGAGTCATTGCCCCTCTTCACTAGTTGTTGTTGCTGCTCTGTTTAATTGTAACTTGTTACATGCTTGTTGTTGATGTGGCCATATCTTCAATATGTGCAGTCACGCATGCTCAATAAGTGGACCAACAAGAGATGCAACTCCCTAATTAAGCAACTGTACTCAAATATTACCCTTTCCGAGTTCACCTACAGTCCCCTTTGATCCTATTGCTGCCCCAGCTCTAATATGACATCCAATACACTTCTCCCTCAATAGTACTTCAATACTTGCTCGATAATACCCCCAATTCCTACACCTGAACCTTGTTATGCTAACTATTGCCATGCTCTTACCACAACAACATCCCTGCTGTGAAGAGACTATTTGCAAATCCCTTAATCCCGTTCACTCATATCTATATTTTCCCTTCTAACCTTGCTGATACTTCAACCCTGAAGTTAACCACACAACCTATGTACACATAGTCAAAGTATAACACCCATATGTCCTCCTCATCTCACACACACCCGTCACAGTATACAGTTAGCTATTAACCCCCACCAACACACACAATCACCTGTGTCACCAGCACACACACCAATATATATATAGCAACTAATAATAAAATATATATATATATATATATATATATATATACATGAGAATACTTACACTAATACAAGCTAATAAGCATTACACCAAACACTAAGAGTGTGCAATATGGAATACTCATGATACTCATCCCATAGAGATGCCAAAAATCCTCCAATTCTCTACACTAATCATTTCTACACATCAAATACACCTAATAATAACTAATACAACTAGTTACACTAGTAATTGAAGAGAATTAACACAAATCACCCAAAATGAGCGCCATATCACAACGTATCACTCCGCATCGTGATATGGCCTACTCGTATCCATTTGTGGATACGTAGCTAGCCTCCCAATCTCGATCTAAGTCCAATTTGATCTAATTAGTCTTATGACACACAATTAATATGTCAATCTCGTAATTCCTCCTATTCGGACACAAATTACCACGTAAAAATTATAATACATATCCAATTAGCCTAGAACTTATTCCTATAGCACTATGTCATGTGAGGGTTCTTAATGGTAAAATGCGTGATTTGGAACCTACAATAAAGTTGAATTCAAAATTGTACCTATTGAAAGATGGATTTCCAATGAATTATTCCTACGGACACGATCCGGACACAATCTTCTTGCCAAAGCTCCTCCTCCAAGTGCCCGTTGCTCCTCCAAGCTCCAATGCTCCTTAAGTGATGGGAATAAGAGGGAATGTGAATGAATTGAGAGGGATTGATAAAGGAATAGATTGAATTGGGTGTCTAGAAATTTATGGATCTAAATGGAATGAACAAATGGAGAGGAGAGAGAGAGAAAAGACCCCCTTTATAGTGGCTGACCCCCCTTTTCCCTTCTCCAAGTCACCATTAAATGTCCACAATGCCTCTACATGATAAATTATGAAGAATAATTAAGGATGGCTATTGTGGAAAGTTTCTACACTAATGCAAATTAGTCTAATCCTCCTAATTAATTAGAAGGAAAGGGTCTAATGGGTCTAGTCCATGTTGGGCTCACTAGTTGTCATGACACGTCTTATTGGGTTCACTAGTGTTAAGTGTAAATAATATGCTAGCCCACAAATAAATATATATAGCACTTTAATTAAATATAATCTCTAAAATAAAATAACTATGCCAAATTACTAAATTATTCCTATCTGAAAAAGTGAGGGTGACAATTCTACCCAACTTAGAAAATTTTCATCCTCGAAATTACGGAAGAAACTAGCTACAAACAATCACAGTAAGCAAGAAAGAATTATACCTCACGGCTCAAACAGATAAGGATATCGCTCGTGCATCTCGGATTCTCGCTCTCAGGTAGACTCCCCTGGAGAGTGATGCCTCCACGCGACGCGTACCAAAGGAATCGTCTAGTTCCGCAGCACCTTCTTCCTGCGTTCAGAATCTCCACAGGCTGCTCTGGTTAGCTGAGATTCGAACCCACGTCAATCTCTGAATGATCCAATACATGGCTAGGATCTGCCATGTACCATCTCAGCTGTGACACGTAGAATACATTATACACTCCCTCTAATGTATGCGGTAAGTCTAGTATGTAGGCCACTGCACCGACCCTCTCAAGAATACCGAAGAGTTCGATGTACCGTAGACTAAGCTTCCCACCTCCACCAAAATGAATCATGTTTCGTGTCGGAGAAATTCTCAAGAACACCAGATCTTCCACCAAGCATAAAATACATTAGCACTCTATCTAATACAAGCAATCACAACAACGCAAACAAAACCTATACCTCAAACTCCAAAGGTCTCCGGTGGCTATCGGCCCAATGCCACTGTCTGTCCTGCGCCACCCGAAGTCTATCCCTGATAAGCTTCACCTTCTCAGCTGTATCCACGACCATATTCGATCCCAATAAGGCTCTCTCACCAATATTATCCTATTATAATGGAGTACGGCATCTCTGTCTATATAGTGCCTCAAATAGTGATATCTCGATGCTGGCCTGGTAGCTGTTGTTATAAGCAAACTCTACCAGGTGAAGGTGATCTTCCCAAGAGCCTCTAAAATCCAAAACACAAGTGTGTAGTATATCCTCGAGAGTCAAGATAGTCCTTTCGGGCTGCCCGTCTGTCTTAGGGTGATATGCAGTACTAAACTTGAGCTGGGTGCCCAAGCTAGCCTACAAAATCCTCCAGAAGTGGGATGTGAAGCGACTATCCTGATCTGCGACTATGCTCAAAGAAACTCCATACAATCTGACTATCTGTCGCACATACATTTTCGCGAGCTTCTCCGCAGACTTACCCACTTTAAATAAAAAAAAATGGGCCGACTTGGTCAACCTGTCAACGATGACCCAAATTAGGTCTTTACCTTTTGGAGAATGGGAAAGCCCTGAAATAAAATCCATCGTCACATGCTCCCACTTTTACTCTGGAATGGGTAATAGCTGAAGTAATCATCCTGGCATCTGCCTCTCCGCCTTTACCTACTGACATACCAAGCATCTGGATACGAAGCTCGCCACCTTCTGCTTTATACCATACCACCAAACATGACCTCTCATGTCTCTATATATCTTGTTGGAGCCTGTATGCATAGAGTACATAGATCGATGCGCCTCCTGAAGAACCTCCTCGCACAACGCTCCACTCGGCACACACAATCTGCTACCGTGCCACAATGATCCATCCTCTGCAATATTGAAGTCTTCTGCCAATCCCATCCGGACCTCGCTCTGATGATCCTCAGAGACTCATCCTCGATATGTGTAGCTCTGATCCGGTCTATCAACTCTGACTGTACCTGAAGTCTCGATATCTGTGCCATAACTCCAGGAACTAACACCTTAATACCCAAACTATCAAGATCGCCAATAAATGTCTGTCCCTCGTCAAGTACATAGGGACTTCCCTGGATGGTATTGCAAAGAGATATCGAAGTCCTTCATCAACTCCAACCATTGTCGCTGCCTCATGTTGATCTCTTTCTGTGTAAACATATACTTTAAGCTCTTATGGTCTGTAAAGATCTCCACACACTCTCCATAAAAGTAGTATTTCCACAGCTTTAGAGCAAAGATGATTGCTGCCAACTCCAAGTCATGGGTAGGATAATTTTTCTTATGCAGGCATAATTGCCTGGAAGCATAGGCAATCACCTTCTCATTCCGTTACAACACACATCCCAAACCCTTACCCGAAGTATCACTGTATATAGAAAATCCTCCTGTCCCCGATGGCAACGTCAATACTGGGGCTATAGTCAACCTCTTCTTCAGCTCCTCAAAGGCGGCCTGGCACTCCTCAGTCTAGAAAAACTCTATGTCCTTCCTAGTCAGCCTAGTCACTGGCTCTGTAATCCTGGAGAAGTCCTGAACAAATCTTTGATAATAGCATGCCAATCCAAGAAAACTCCTGATCTCTGCCACTGAACTCAGGGTAGACCATAACTCAACTGCTGATATCTTTTTCGAGTCCACTGAGATCCCGTCTCCTGTAATCATATGTCCGAAAAATTCAACCTTATCACGGAAGAACTCATACTTTGAAAGCTTGCCATACAGCTTCTCCTTCCTGAGGGTCTCCAAAACTATCCTCAGGTACTTTTCATGCTCCTCCAGGGTCTTCGAATATATCAATATATCATTAATGAATACCATAACAAACTGATCCAGGTACTGATAAAATACCTTATTCATCAGGTTCATGAATATTGTCGGGGCATTGGTCAACCCAAACGGCATCACTAAGAACTCAAACTGCCCATACCGAGTCCTGAAAGCTGTCTTCAGAATATTTTTCTTCTTCACTTTTACCTGGTGGTACCCTGACCTCAAGTCTATCTTCGAGATTACCTTCGCTCTGCTCAACTGATCAAACATATCATAATTCTATGACAACGGATATTTATTCTTGTCACTACCACATTTTAGGAAAAAAGGTATTTTAGTAATTTTCCTATTTAAATAAATATTGTGCATGATAAATAATTTTTGTTGTATTATTTAATTATTGTTGGATGTTATTTAATTATTTTGAACTTATTTTAGTGGACCCAACTAGTGTAGTTTGGACCCATGGACCAACATGAATTAAATAGTTAGATTTGGCCCATTTAGAAAGCCCATAGTTAAGGAGATGGATTAAATTAATTAAGTGATTAGACTAGAAGCTTCCTTCCTTAATTATTTCTTCATGAGAGGCCCCAAGGGGTACATTAGACATTTTAAAATTGCTTGGGAGAGGGGCAAGGCCGGCCTATTAAAAGAGGGGGGAAATTTCTCTCTCCTCTCATTCTCATTCCAAATCTAGATCTAGAATTTCCCACTCCCAAATTCCTTCCATTTCCATTCCAATTCCCTACCAAATTCATTCCAAATTCTTCCTAAATCACCATTAGAGAAGGAGGAAGCAAGGATCTAGAAGAAGGAAGCAAGGATCTACAAAGAGGAGCAAGGATCTACAATTTGGAAGCAAGTTCTTCTCAATTGGAGGTTTCATTAGGAATCCATGTCCTAATAGGTATAATTCAGATTTTTCCATTTAAATAGCTTCTAAATCTGAGATTTAATCATGTAAAATCAACCTATATGTATGTACTACCCATAGGACTTTGTTTTGTGTTCATAGGAGAACCATGGAGAAAGTTATGGTGCTTTTTGTGTTAATTTTGTTGGAATTCCGAATTTATATTTTGTTGTGTGTATAAATTGATCCTATAGATCAATTGGACATGAGCTTATGTGTTTGGGGCTAGTGTCGTGTCCATAATTTGGTACATGTGGTTCGTATCCCAACTATTTGGTGATACGTATCATTTTGGGGGTTTTCCCTCCGACACGGGGCTTTGTACATGTCGTATTTTGACACGGACACATAGATCTACTTTTGACACTTTGATTTATTCATAAATATTATTTGTGACTTGTTTGTGTCCTTCGGAGTACATTTGGTTGTGTGTTGGACTCGTGTCACATGCGTATCCTAGATCTAGTGGGATACGGTGTGATACTCTCCAATTTGGTGTGTTTTTGTGTAGATCTAATTATTTATACTTTAAAATTCTTCATTTATAACTAGTAAATATATATAGATATTATATATTATTTTAGTGTATTTATTATGGTATTTATTGTAGCATAGATCTATATTTCTATGTGTTCTAATGTGATGTATAAATATATGTATGTAGCTTTCTTGCATGCAAATATATATGAACTTATGTTAATAACATAAATTATACATAAACGTTTTATAAAATATATTTATGTGTTTAAATATGTAATTATATTATTTATAATTATTATATATTTAATTTTTAATTTAATGAATGTAATTTTATGTGTGCTTCTAGCCATGTAAAATACGTACATTAATATGTGCATTGTGTTTTGTAACTAATAGTATTTAATTGTATATATATAAGTATATATATTTATCTAATTGTTTATATATATATATATATATATATATATATATATATTGATTTATATATATATATATATATTTATATATATATTTTTTGTGTTTTTAGTGACAGTAGGATTAATGACAGAGAACTGTCATAATTAGGCGGTTACAGCAGCAGCCGCTGTAACAGTGGCGGCGGGTTATTAATGACAGAGCCGCCACTGTCATTAATAATCCATGCAGTGGGCGGGATTCGCAGCAGCAGCGACGGACTTTTCTGGGACAGTTGAGAACTGTCACCAATAGGTGACAACAGTGCAGTTTGCACAGCGGTTTTGGCGACGGTGGTTTCAGTGACAGTAGGAACTGTCACTGAAAGCCTATTTAATTTAATTTGTATTTTAGCTCACTGTTTTCAGTGACGAATTGGCAGATTTAATTTATATATTATATATTATATTTGTATATATATATATATATATATATATATGTATATATATATAGGTGTTTTGTGAGGTATAGTACTAATAATAATATATTATTTTATTTGTATAAATATTGGTTTGTATATACATTATTTAGAGTGTGCATTAATTGTATTATTAGTATACTTTGTGTGGTTACCAATTAGGATCTAATTTTGATTCCTAAATTGTTGTATTTTATTCTATATTATTTATATATATTTCTTGTGAGGTTGACCTTGGTTTGACCATGTTTGACTTTAGTTGACTTTAGAGTTGACCATAGTTGACTTTTGACTTAGAATTTATTTATTGACCTAGAAGTTGACTAGTTTGACTTGTTCTCTTTCCGGGACCTTGTATTAATGTGGTATTCTATATCTAGGTCTTCGAGGTACCGAGTCAGACATCTGTGAGACTATTCATTTGGACTTCAGGCGAGTACATTCTCTGATAGTTTCTCATTTATGATATCCTCTATGTTCGTTGTATCTAGTGTAGATTTACATGTTTCTCTCGACACTATGGTTACACGGATTGGTATATCCGGATCTCGTCATGAGATGTTATTCCTTGGTATATGGTGTATATGGTGCAAGTATTATTTTATTGGTTATCTTGTACATGTACAGACACCGATTCTCGGGAAGACTAGCTATCTTCTTGGGGAATCTAGTGCCATAGCATACCTTGGTTGGATCTATTATACCAGTTGGGGGTGGGGAGTATTAGTATAGATATGTGATCAAATCTCTATTAAATAAAGTATTGGTAAGCGAATAGTGTTGATCATGCACCGCACGTATGATTAGCCAGGCCATATTGTATCTTGCCCAAGCCGATCACATGTTAAGCTAGTACTCACACACTTAGTCATTAGTATTATTGTTTCATTGGCATATTATTCATTATTGTATTTCTTTCCAGTATTTCCTTATTGTCTATATATCTCTTGTATCTATTTTGTGCATCTTGTTTATCCACAGCTATTTACTGTTACATAGTTTTTATCATGGATTAGAACTGCTGTTAGAGATGTACTCTGCTCCTTTCCTGACTGGATATATTTTTCCAGATGACACTGAGGAGTACCCTACCTATTATGGACCCCAGGATGTTGTGGGTTTAGATTCGGAGACCCTGGCTCAAGAGGAACTTATCCCAACTGAGACAGTTGACCCTGGAGTGTAGCTTTATAGTATGATAGTATTCTTTGTACTGGATTTGTCTCCAGCTTATTTTTGTTACTCTTCAGACTCATTGATGTATTATTTTAAACTCATGAGTTGTATGATGACTATTCTATTCTTATCTGATTCGTGCTCATTCTATCTTAGTTCTGTGATTGAGTATTCTATCATTTTTGGTGGTTCATTACTTTAGATAGACTATCTAGACGGCGTTCTACCGCCGATTCTGCGGCGTAGGCTGGGCGTTGTTTCCGACTAGTATCCTTACATCGGGTACGGGTCATGACACATTTTTGGTGGTGGCCCATGCAGGTCTAGCTTCACAAGTATGTGATGTCGTGGTAGTGCGACAACTTAGTTGTACTACTGCGAGCCTGCAATAGGATATAGGATATAGGCTGAGATACTCAATCACATCTAGAAAAATTCTTTTGATTCAACTATTCTCCTTTGATATTGATACTTGATCTCTTAAACTGTCCTTTCCTTGATGTCTTACATCTTGTGCCATATTGATTCTTTCTTTCGCTTTGTCTCAGGATGCCGCCTAAGACTAGATCACAGCAGGGGAGAGCAGCTTCTGAGAGGTCTGCGACATCCTGAGGGCCTGCACCAGTCACTTCTCCGGTGATTGGAGTGTCAGCTGCTTTCGGAGGTCCACCACCTACTCAGAGGACTGTGCCAGCTGTATCTGAGGGGCTTCCACCTCCACCTCCTGTGCCAGCAGAGGCGTCACAGATGTTTACACTGTTTCGTGAGATGCTCGAGGCACAGAAGGCTCAGTCAGAGGCACATCAGAGGCAGACCGACGTTCTACGGCAGGGCATCGAGAGTGCTCATCAGCTTGCTCGTGCTGTAGTTGAGAGAGGAGTTCCGATCCAACAGCAGGTTGTTCCTCAAGTTGCTCAGCTTCGGCCAGGCAACATTCAGGACTTCAAGAAACTGGAGCCTAGGGTTTTCAAAGGGACGGAGGGCATCGTCTATGCTAATGATTGGCTCGAGGACATTGAGTATCTTATGAGGGTGTCCCGTCTTTCTGAAGATCTGAAGGTTGAGGCGGTAGGACTTCAACTGTTCGACGTCGCTCGCACTTGGTTCAGGAATGAGCCGGTTCTAGTTGACGCAGGACAATCTTGGGAGGTATTCAAGGACCTTTTCAAGAAGAAGTTTTTCACCCGGATAGATAGGCTTGACTTGGGGAGACAATTTGAGAGTCTCATTCAGGGAAGCATGTCTGTGGAGGAATACGCTGCGGAGTTCGGTAGGTTGAGCCGATTTGCAGAGTACTTGGTGAGGGAGCCGGAGGTTCGAGCTATTCGTTTCCGAGAGGGTCTAAACTGGGAGGTGAAGATTCTCATTCCGTCTTTTTATGAGACATATTCGGAGATACTTGCGGAGGCACGCAAGGTTGAGCGGGATCTGGGTTTGAAGACCAAGAGAGACCGTGATTCTTTTCTGGGGGCCAACGGCAGTGCAGTATCTGCCAAACGTCCTCATTTCCAGTCCAGACCTTTCCAGCAGCCACAGCAGAACCAGACTCCAGCTAGAGCGCCTTTTCATCAGGCACCTCAGCAGCAGAGGCAGTTACAGCAGGCCCCATGCAACTTCTGCAAGAAGCCCGGCCACATCTGGAAAGTTTGCAGGAGGAGGCTAGGAGTTTGTTTGTATTGTGGTACTGAAGGGCATCAATCGAGGGAGTGTCCTCGTCGTGCAGTTCAAGGAGCAGCTCCAGCTCCGAGGACACAGATGAGACCACCTGCAGCACAGCCGAGGGGACCGCTTCCGACACAGCAGCAGCATTTTGTCCAGCATCAATACCAGGGAGGTGCTCGATAGGGACGAGCGTTTGCTATGACCGTCGAAGAGGAGGAACCCACCGGAGATGTTATTGCAGTTTCTATTCTTCTTGATTCCATTCCAGCTTTAGCTTTGTTTGATAGTGGTGCTTCCCATAGTTTTGTATCTGTTTCTTTTGCTCTGAAGCATGGATTGGTAGCTGAGTCTTTGCTTAGGACTTGCAAGATCATGACCGGGGGAGGCATTATCCTGGTTAATGATATTTGCAAGGATCGAAGAGTTACTCTGGGAGGCCGGGAGTTGAGTGCGTGTCTACTTGTAATGCCACTTCCGAGCTACGATATTGTACTTGGGATGGATTGGTTGAGTAGGCACCGTGTTAGCATAGACTGTAGAGGAGGTAGAGTTTTGTTTGGTTCGCCAGGAGAGCCAGAGTTCAAGTTTGCTAGAGGAGCTGCGGAGCAGGACGAAGGCATTATTTGTGGAGCTATGGTAGAAGACAAGGAGTTGCCGCATCCGTTGATAGCAGAATTCTTGGATGTGTTTCCTGAGGAATTGCCAGGATTGCCACCAGATCAAGATGTTGAATTTTCTATAGACTTGGTGCCAGGTGCAGAACCAATTTCGCAACATGTCTATAGAGTAAACAACAGCGAGCTGGTCGAGTTGAAGAAGCAGGTGGACGAATTGCAGGATAAGGGGTTTATCAGATCGAGTTTTTCACCATGGGGAGCCCCGATATTGTTTGTACCGAAGAAGGATGGATCGGTGCGTATGTGCATTGATTACAGGGTTTTGAATTATCTCACTATCAAGAATAAGTATCCTTTGCCACGGATTGATGATCTGTTTGATCAGTTGAGTGGTGCGAAGGTGTTTTCTAAGATAGATTTGAGATCAGGCTACCATCAAGTGAAGGTGAAGTCGGAGGACATACCGAAGACTGCTTTTAGAACTCGGTATGGTCAGTACGAGTTTATGGTGATGCCGTTTGGTTTGACTAATGCACCGGCAGTATTTATGAACTTGATGAACAAGGTGTTCCACCAGTACCTTGACAAGTTTGTGGTGGTGTTCATCGACGACATACTTATATACTCGAGGACACCGGAGGAGCATGAGGAGCATTTGAGGATTGTGTTGGATGTGTTGAGGAAGGAGAAGCTGTATGGGAAGTTGTCCAAATATGAGTTTTTTATGGACAAGGTAGAATTCTTGGGGCATGTTGTGACTGGTGATGGTATTTCAGTGGATCCAAAGAAGATTTCAGCAGTGGAATCTTAGAAGACTCCGAGTTCGGTAGCAGAGATCAGGAGTTTCTTGGGATTGACAGGCTATTACAGGAAGTTTGTGCAAGATTTTTCGAGGATTGCTGAGCCGATGACCAGACTCATAAGGAAGGATGTGGAGTTTGTTTGGACGGAGGATTTTCAGGTTGCTTTTGAGGAGTTGAAGAAGAGGTTGACGTCTGCTCCTATTTTGACGTTGCCATCAGGGTCCGGAGGTTTCACTATTTATAGTGATGCATCGGGGAAGGGTTTAGGTTGTGTTCTTCAGCAGCATGGGAAAGTGATTGCCTATGCATCCAGGCAATTGCGTCCTCATGAAAAGAACTATCCTACCCATGATTTGGAGTTGGCAGCCATCATCTTCGCTCTGAAGTTGTGGAAACATTATTTGTACGGAGAGCGTGTGGAGATCTTCACAGACCACAAAAGCTTGAAGTACGTTTTTACGCAGAAGGAGTTGAACATGAGGCAGCGTCGGTGGTTGGAACTGATGAAGGATTTTGATATCTCTTTACAATATCATCCTGGAAAAGCCAATGTAGTTGCCGATGCTTTGAGCAGGTATCCGGTAGCTATGTTCTTGACGCAGGATCGATATTTATTGAAGGACTTGGAGAGTTTGGGCATTGAGGTGATTGTTCCTGGGTGTGCTATGCAGATTTGGGGATTGCAGATACACTCAGATTTGATGGACAGGATCAAGGCAGCACAGTATGATGATGTATCTTTGAGGAGTATCGGAGCTCAGGTGAGAGCAGGATTGGAGGATGATTTCACTATTGCAGAGGATGGATCCTTGAGGCATAGAGTTAGATTGTGTGTGCCTAGTGGGGAGTTGCGCGAGGAGGTGTTGCAGGAAGCGCATCGCTCTCAGTATTCCATACATCCAGGTGCTAACAAGATGTATCGGGATATGCGAGAGAGTGTGTGGTGGTATGGCATGAAGAGGGAAGTGGCACAGTTTGTATCCAGATGCTTAGTGTGCCAGCAGGTGAAAGCCGAGAGGCAGAGGCCAGGAGGTTTACTTCAGCCATTACCCATTCCAGAGTGGAAGTAGCAACATATTACTATGGATTTTGTGTTCGGACTTCCACGATCTACAGGAGGGAAAGACGCGATTTGGGTCATTGTTGATAGATTGACCAAGTCGGCCCACTTTTTGCCTTTCAAAGTGGGTTTGTCTACGGAGAAGCTGGCAGAGATGTATGTGAGGCAGATCGTTAGGATACATGGAGTTCCCGTCAGCATAGTCTCAGATCGAGATAGTCGTTTCACTTTTCATTTCTGGAGGAGTTCGCAGGAGAGTTTGGGCACTCAGCTCAAGTTCAGTACTGCATATCATCCCCAGACAGATGGGCAGTCTGAGCGGACTATCCAGACTCTCGAGGATATGTTGCACACTTGTGTACTAGATTTCGGGGGTTCTTGGGAGGACCATCTCCATTTGGTAGAGTTTGCTTACAACAACAATTACCAGGCCAGTATAGAGATGTCACCTTTTGAAGCTCTATATGGTCGGAGGTGTCATACTCCTTTGTCTTGGGACGATGTTGGAGAGAGAGTTTTGCTTGGGCCAGAGATGGTTGTGGATGCAGCAGAGAAGGTTCAGTTGATCAGAGACAGACTTCGAGTGGCGCAGGACAGACAGCGGCATTGGGCCGATAGCCATCGAAGACCTTTGGAGTTTGAGGTATAGTTTAGATTTTGTTTGTGCTTATTCTTGTTTGTTATAGATTAAGCTCTTAAGATGGTGTTTTGTTCTAGGTGGGTGGTTTGGTGTTTCTGAGGATTTCTCCGACACGAGGCACGATTCGCTTCGGTGGAGGCGGAAAGCTTAGTCCGCGATTCATCGGACCTTTCACTATTCTAGAGAGGGTCGGTGCAGTTGCTTATAGACTAGACTTGCCACCTGCATTGGAGGGAGTGCACAACGTGTTTTATGTATCGCAGTTGAGATGATACATGGCAGATCCTAGTCATGTATTAGATCACTCGGAGATAGAGGTGGGCCCTACTCTTAGCTATCCAGAGCAGCCAGTTGAGATTCTGGATCGGAGAGAGAAGGTGCTGAGGAACCAGACTATTCCTTTGGTACGCGTCGCATGGAGGCATCACTCTCCGGAGGAGTCTACCTGGGAGAGAGAGGATGACATGCGAGAGCGTTATCCATATTTGTTTGTACCTTGAGGTATGTTATTTTCTAGTTATGTTCTGTTCATTAGTTAATTGTGATTCTTTAGTTCTGTTCTATGATTTTTCTGGGGGTAGTTTTCATCTTTAAATTTCGAGGACGAAATTATTTTAAGGAGGGTAGACTTGTCACTATCACATTTTAGGAAATAAGGTATTTTAGTAATTTTCCTATTTAAATAAATATTGTGCATGGTAAATAATTTTTGTTGTATTATTTAATTGTTGTTGGATGTTATTTAATTATTTTAAACTTATTTTAGTGGACCCAACTAGTGTAGTTTGGACCCATGGACCAACATGAATTAAATAGTTAGATTTGGCCCATTTAGAAAGCCCATAGTTAAGGAGATGGATTAAATTAATTAAGTGATTAGACTAGAAGCTTCCTTCCTTAATTATTTTTTCATGAGAGGCCCCAAGGGGTACATTGGATATTTTACAATTGCTTGGGAGAGGGGCAAGGCCGGCCTATTAAAAGAGGGGGGAAATTTCTCTCTCCTCTCATTCTCATTCCAAATCTAGATCTAGAATTTCCCACTCCCAAATTCCTTCCATTCCCATTCCAATTCCCTACCAAATTCATTCCAAATTCTTCCCAATTCACCATTAGAGAAGGAGGAAGCAAGGATCTAGAAGAAGGAAGCAAGGATCTATAAAGAGGAGCAAGGATCTACAATTTGGAAGCAAGTTCTTCTCAATTGGAGGTTTCATTAGGAATCCATCTCCCAATAGGTATAATTCAGATTTTCCCATTTAAATAGCTTCTAAATCTGAGATTTAATCATGTAAAATCAACCTATATGTATGTACTACCCATAGGACTTTGTTTTGTGTTCATAGGAGACCCATGGAGAAAGTTATGGTACTTTTTGTGTTAATTTTGTTGGAATTCCGAATTTATATTTTGTTGTGTGTATCAATTGATCCTATAGATCAATTGGACATGAGCTTATGTGTTTGGGGCTAGTGTCGTATCCATAATTTGGTACATGTGGTTCGTATCCCAACTATTTGGTGATACGTATCATTTTGGGGGTTTTCTCTCCGACACGGGGCTTTGTACATGTCGCATTTTGACACGGACACATAGATCTACTTTTGACACTTTGATTTATTCATAAATATTATTTGTGACTTGTTTGTGTCCTTCGGGGTACATTTGGTTGTGTGTTGGACTCGTGTCACATGCGTATCCTAGATCTAGTGGGATACGGTGTGATACTCTCCAATTTGGTGTGTTTTTGTGTAGATCTAATTATTTATACTTTAAAATTCTTCATTTATAACTAGTAAATATATATAGATATTATATATTATTTTAGTGTATTTATTATGGTATTTATTGTAGCATAGATCTATATTTCTATGTGTTCTAATGTGATGTATAAATATATGTATGTAGCTTTCTTGCATGCAAATATATATGTACTTATGTTAATAACATAAATTATACATAAACATTTTATAAAATATATTTATGTGTTTAAATATGTAATTATATTATTTATAATTATTATATATTTAATTTTTAATTTAATGAATGCATTTTTATGTGTGCTTCTAGCCATGTAAAATACGTACATTAATATGTGCATTATGTTTTATAACTAATAGTATTTAATTGTATATATATAAGTATATATATTTATCTAATTGTTTATATATATATATATATATATATATATATATATATATATATATATATATTGATTTATATATATATTGATTTATATATATATTTATATATTTATATATATATTTTCTGTGTTTTTAGTGACAGTAGGATTAATGACAGAGAACTGTCATTAATTAGGCGGTTACAGCAGCAGCCGCTGTAACAGTGGCGGCGGGTTATTAATAACAGAGCCGCCACTGTCATTAATAATCCATGCAGTGGGCGGAATTCGCAGCAGCAGCGACGGACTTTTCTGTGACAGTTGAGAACTGTCACCAATAGGTGACAGCAGTGCAGTTTGTACAGCGGTTTTGGCGACGGTGGTTTCAGTGACAGTAGGAACTGTCACTGAAAGCCTATTTTATTTAATTTGTATTTTAGCTCACTGTTTTCAGTGACGAATTGGCAGATTTAATTTATATATTATATATTATATTTGTATATATATATATATATATGTATATATATATATATATATGTATATATATAGGTGTTTTGTGAGGTATAGTACTAATAATAATATATTATTTTATTTGTATAAATATTGGTTTGTATATACATTATTTAGAGTGTGCATTAATTGTATTATTAGTATACTTTGTGTGGTTACCAATTAGGATCTAATTTTGATTCCTAAATTGTTGTATTTTATTCTATATTATTTATATAGATTTCTTGTGAGGTTGACCTTGGTTTGACCATGTTTGACTTTAGTTGACTTTAGAGTTGACCATAGTTGACTTTTGACTTAGAATTTATTTATTGACCTAGAAGTTGACTAGTTTGACTTGTTCTCTTTCCGGGACCTTGTATTAATGTGGTATTCTATATCTAGGTCTTCGAGGTACCGAGTCAGACATCTGTGAGACTATTCATTTGGACTTCAGGCGAGTACATTCTCTGATAGTTTCTCATTTATGATATCCTCTATGTTTGTTGTATCTAGTGTAGATTTACATGTTTCTCTCGACACTATGGTTACACGGATTGGTATATCCGGATCTCGTCATGAGATGTTATTCCTTGGTATATGGTGTATATGGTGCAAGTATTATTTCATTGGTTATCTTGTACATGTACAGACACCGATTCTCGGGGAGACTAGCTATCTTCTTGGGGAATCTAGTGCCATAGCATACCGTGGTTGGATCTATTATACCAGTTGGGGGTGGGGAGTATTAGTATAGATATGTGATCAAATCCCTATTGAATAAAGTATTGGTAAGCGAATAGTGTTGATCATGCACCGCACGTATGATTAGCCAGGCCGCATTGTATCTTGCCCAAGCCGATCACATGTTAAGCTAGTACTCACACACTTAGTCATTAGTATTATTGTTTCATTGGCATATTGTTCATTATTGTATTTCTTTCCAGTATTTCCTTATTGTCTATATATCTCTTGTATCTATTTTGTGCATCTTGTTTATCCACAGCTATTTACTGTTACATAGTTTTTATCATGGATTAGAACTGCTGTTAGAGATGTACTCTGCTCCTTTTCTGACTGGATATATTTTTCCAGATGACACTGAGGAGTACCCTACCTATTATGGACCCCAGGATGTTGTGGGTTTAGATTCGGAGACCCTGGTTCAAGAGGGACTTATCCCAACTGAGACAGTTGACCCTGGAGTGTAGCTTTGTAGTATGATAGTATTCTTTGTACTGGATTTGTCTCCAGCTTATTTTTGTTACTCTTCAGACTCATTGATGTATTATTTTAAACTCATGAGTTGTATGATGACTATTCTATTCTTATCTGATTCGTGCTTATTCTATCTTAGTTCTGTGATTGAGTATTCTATCATTTTTGGTGGTTCATTACTTTAGATAGACTATCTAGACAGCGTTCTACCGCCGATTCTGCGGCGTAGGCTGGGCGTTGTTTTCGACTAGTATCCTTACATCGGGTACGGGTCGTGACAATTCTTGATAGTGAGGTTATTAAGAGCCCTGTAGTCGATACACATACATATCGACCCATCCTTCGGTACAAACAATACCGGAGCACCCCACGGTGATAAAATGGAGCGGATGAAGCCCTTGTCCTGCAACTCATCCACCTGCTTCTTCAACTTTGCCAGTTGCTATTGTTTACCCTATAGACATGTTGTGATAATAGCTCTACGTCTAGCACCAAATCTATAAAGAACTCTACATCTTTGTCTGGTGGCAATCCCGTCAACTCCTCCGAATGTTATTTATAAATTCTGTAATCAAGAGATATGACGGCTCCTGCTCTTCTACCATAGCTCCACATAAGTCTCCCTCGCTCTACTCCACTGCTGCTCTGACAAACTCAAACTTTGACTCTCTTGCGTCTGAATTAAAACTCTGCCTCTACGATAATCGATACTAGCATGGTGCCTACTCAACCAATCCATCTCGAGTACTATGGCGTAGCTTGAAAGTGGTATTACGAGTAGACACGCTCTCAACTCTCAGTCTCCCAAAAAACTCTCTGATCCTTGCAAACATCACTGACCAGGATAATGTCACCCCGAGTCATGATCTTGCAAGTCCTCGCCAATGGTTCAGTCTCAAGATGATCCTTTAAAGCAAAAGATACAAATACAAAGCTATGTGAAGCACTGGAATCAAATAAAGCTTGAGCTGGAAAAGAATCAAGATAGACTAAACATGAAATAATATCACCAACTAGCTCCTCCTCCTCGACAGTCAAGGCGAAAGCTCGCCCCTGCTGCGCACCTCTTTGGTGCTGCTGGTGCTGTGTAAACCTCTGTTGTTGCTGGTGTTGTGCGAACCTCAGCTACTGGGTCAACAACGAAAGTCCTCTCTGCTGTCCCGCTGGTAGTCTCGCTGGTGTTCTCTGTGCATGGGCTCCGCCCTGAGCTGGAGGAGCAGGAACCCTAGGACAAGCCCTTAACTGGTGGTCTCTTGATCCGCAGAACAAACACTGGCCCAATCTCATCCTGCACGCATCCCTTCCATGTCCCAACTTTTTGCATAATGGGCAAGGAATAGATGACTGAGATGGCCTCTGAATCTAGTAAGCCTGTTGTACTGGCACTCTAGCTGGTGTGAGAAATTGTTGCCTCGGCTGCTGGAAGTGTCTTTGATGCTTCTGCTAAAAGTGAGACTGCTTTGTTGGGCCCGTATTACTTCTAGCTCCTGAAGGATTCCTCATCCTCTTGGAGCCAAGCTCCAAATCATTCTTCACCTGCGGTATCCGTGCCAGGATCTCCTCAAATGTAGTGGTGCGATGTCTGCTAGTATGGGATTTGATCTCCCTGTTCAGACCCTTTCTAAACTTTTGGGCCTTTCTCCGGAGATTCTGTCCCTCCACAAAATAACCCAATCTGTATTACTATGTTGCGTACTCGTCCACCGTCATGGTGCCCTGGACGAGGTACTAAAACTGGCTCTCTAGAGAAGTCAGAGCCACATTTGAAAAGAACTTCTCCTTAAAAAGCTCTTTAAAATCTTCCCAAGTAAGTGTAGGTGCTGAGATCCTTGGGTCTATCCTGAACCATGTCAAAGCAATGTCATACATCATGCTCCATGCTGCCTCTACCTGTAGTCTCTCTGGAATCTTTGCTTTGCCATAAGTTTTTTTCTATGTCTTTGATCCAATCATCCACATAAATAATCCCCCCAATGCCCTTAAAGTCCTTGGGCCCCATCCTCTTGAAGTCAATGATAGTCCCCAGTCTTGGCTGCTGAGGGACAGGCTGAGGTGGAGCTACTTATGGCTGAAACAAGGCAACTCTCTCGACCGCGGTGAGTGCAAGCTGGTGGGCATTCTCAATGCCTTGTATCATGACCTCAGACTGGCACTGTTGGGCCTCCGCCTGAGCGTTATGTGCCTCCATCATCTGCTGAAAGAGTACAAACACCTATGCTGGATCAACTGGTGGTGGTGGTGGTAGCTCCTCTGAAGCTGTAGGCACCGTCTTCTGTGAATCTGTTGGTACTTTTCTCTGGAGTGGAGGTAGAGCGCCTCCGAAAGCTGCTGTAGAAATGTCCACCTGGACCGATGAAGCAGTCCTCTGAGCTGGAGCTGATAGTGTAGGGTCTGCTGCTGCCCTCCTCGGAGGTGAAGAAGTGACTAACCTCTCTGACACTGCACCTGAGCTCTGGGATCGCGTCTTCGGCGGCATCCTGAAGATAGATTGAAACAAAGGAATCAATATTTGAGTATGATACGATATCATCAAAGAAGGACATAATTATTCAAGTAAAGCAAGCATTCAAATTGATAAGGATAGCAAAATAGATATTTTGAAAATGTTTTCTAATTATGATTGAGTATACCCTCAGCCTATATCCTATATCCTAAAGCAGGCTCATAACAGTACTCTAAGTCTGAGCTCCACTACAAAATCGTAATACTTGCAATCTCTTGACCTGCCTGAGCCACCACTAAAAATATGCCACGACCCGCACCCGGAATGAGGATACGAGTATGTGAATAACGCCCAGCCTATGCCGCAGGATCGATGGTAGAACGGTGTTTGGATCAACAATACTATCTAACATCTCATACCAAAATATATAAGGTACTTGTCATGCTATCTCAACTCCAAATGGAGGAACAATATGATATATGATAATGAAATAAATACTCAATCACAATATCAAACTAGGGGAAGAATTAGCACGATATAGAATAAAGAAAAGAAGTACAAGAGTCACAAATACATCCTAAGTCCACAATATAAGTCTAGGAACAAAGCAACTCCCAAAATAATAATACATGCCAAGAGTCTAAAATAAGACTAATACATATTCTAACAATATAACTCTAAGCCTCCTAAGTCACTGGCACTAGGTTTTCCTGCTCTAGGGGAGTATCCTCTTATGGTTCGCCGTCCTGCGGCCCGTAGTAAGGGAGACACTGCTCCTCAAGCCAATCATCTAAAAAATATATCCAATCAGGATTGGAGCAAAGTATAAAACTCTGGAAGCAGTTCCAAATACATGGTAGAACATATATGACAAGTAATAGAAAAGAATACAAGATAACAAACAACAAAAAATGGAAATGAACTATAGTAAACAGATAATATACTAGGAGGGAAGATCGGATAATATGGAATATTTGTATGTAATGGAAATAGATAAACTAGATAATGTGCTTTAGAGTACAAGTTTGTTATGTGATCGGTTTTGGATTGAACACGAATATAATATGGTAACTCGATTTCACGTGTGATATATAATCGACATGTACACGAATACACTGGTATTGATTATATAACCAACTCCTACTCCCCCATCCCCAACCACCAATTATGATACGTTACGAATACGAATGTAAGCACACTAAACACGAGTAGTGTGTGAACACGAAGTACGCGGTAATCAATACCCGATACACACAATAAAATACATGTGATAGAGTACCCGCTGAACATGGTAGGGGATAATATCCCATGACAGGATCCATTTAGTACCATTTCGTGTAGTCACTGTGTCAGAATCAAGTAAATAGTTCTAGAACATGTGATATATACACTATCATGATTGAAAACTAACAGAGAGATGTACTTGCCTCTGGTCCTGAGCAAGGGTATATCTCAATGTCCAAGCTGGTGTCACACACACCTAGATATGAATGACATGTCCAATTGGTGTAATAAAGTGATAATAAGCTAAAATGCATTAACATGCACTTCTAGGTCATTTTTAACTAAACTAGGTCCATCTAAGTCAAACTTGTCAATACAAGTCAAACTAGGCCACTAATTAGCTACCACTAGCTAATAATACTAATATCTATAATTTAAGATACTCTATGCATCTATATACACTAACTAGTATGTAACTTAGCTAAGTGATATTACAACTAATTCTAACAGTTAACTAACTTCACCTTACCTAATACATGATGTATCAGGCTTCTTGCTCACTCGAGCTTTGTCCCCAACTTGTTTCCTGATACCTGAATATCTCTCCTAATCCTTAATACCAGATTTTAACTTCTCACCATCAGTCCAACATCCCTGCATTCCTATGTACCTGCACCAAGGTAGCTCCCAACTTCTTGTACATTGCTTAATCTATAACCTACAATCCATATTGATACTTTATGTATAAGTCCAATTGATACATTAAGTTATCCTCCCCACTCGAGTGAATCTCATACTTAAATTTGATGGCTGAATACCACATCCTCTTAACTTATGGATACCCAATATCAGTGCACAATAGTGCACTGATACACTGTCCTACCCGAGCAAATACTCCCCCTCACTTCACTGGCCTGCTCGAGCCCTTGCCCCTCTTCACTAGATGTTTTTGCTTCTCTGTTTAATTGCAACTAGTTGTATGCTTGTTGTTTCTGTGGCCATATCTTCAACATGTGCAGTCACACATGCTCAATCAGTGGACCAACAAGAGATGCAACTCCCTAATTAACCATCTGCACTAAAATATTACCCTTTACGAGTTCACCTGCAGTCCCCTTTGATCCTATTGCCGCCCCAGCTCTAACATGACATCCAATACACTTCTCCCTCAAGAGTACTTCAACAGTTTCTCGATAATACCCCCAATTCCTATACTTGAACCTTGCTATGCTAACTGCTCCCATGCTCTTACCACAACAGCATCTCTGCTGTTAAGAGACTGTCTATAAACCCCTTAATCCTTTTCACTCGCATCTATACTTCCCCTTCTAACCTTGTTGATACTTCAACTCTGAAGTTAACCACACACCTGTGCACACATAGTCAAAGTATAATACCCATATGTCCTTCTCATCTCACACACACCCGTCACAGTACACAGCTAGCTATTAACTACCACCAATACACACAATCACCTGTGTCACCAGCACACACACCAAATATATATATATATATATATATATATATATATATATATATATATATATATATATATATATAGGCACATGAGAATACTTACACTAATACAAGCTAATAAGCATTATACCAAACACTAAAAGTGTGCAATATGGAATACTCATGATACTCATCCCATAGAGATGCCAAAATCTCCCAATTCTCCACACTAATCATTTCTACACATTAAATACACCAAATAATAACTAATACAACTAGTTACACTAGTAATTGAAAAGAATTAACACAAATCACCCAAAATGAGTCCCGTATCGCAACGTATCACTCTGTATCGTGATACTGCCTACTCGTATCCATTTGTAGACACGTAGCTAGTCTTCCAACCCCGATCTAAGTCCAATTAGATGTAATTGGTCTCATGACACACAACTGATGTGTCAATCTCGTAATTTCTCCTATTCAGACACAAATCACCATGTAGAAATTATAATACATATCCAATTAGCCTAGAACTTGTTCCTATAGGTAGCCCTATGCCATGGAAGGGTTTCTAATGGCCAAATACGTGATTTGGAACCTACAATGAAGGTAAATTCAGAATTATACATATTGGAAGATGGATTTCCAATAAATTGTTCCCACGGATACGATCCAGACACAATCTCCTTGCCAAAGCTCCTCCTGACCCTTGCTCCTCCAAGATCCAATGCTCCTTGAGTGATGAGAATGAGAGGGAATGTGAATGAATTAAGAGGGATTGATGAAGGGATGGAGTGAATTGGATATCTAGGAATTTGTGGATCTAAATGGAATGAACAAATAGAGAGAAGAGAGAGAGAGAGAAGACCCCTCTATAGTGGCCGGCCCCCCTTTTTCCATCTTCAAGTCACCATCAAATATCCACAATGCCCCTACATGATGAATTATGAAGAATAATTAAAGATGGCTATTTTGAAAAGTTTCTACACTAATGTAAATTAGCCTAATCCTCCTAATTAATTAGAGAAAAAGGGTCTAAGGGGTCTAGTCCATGTTGGGCTCACTAGTTGTCATGACAAGTCTTATTGGGTTTACTAGTGTCAATTATAAATAATAGGCTAGCCCAAAAATAAATATATATAGCAATTTAATTAAATATAATCTCTAAAATAAAATAACTATGTCAAATTACTAAATTACCCTAATATGGAAAAGTGAGGGTGACATCCACTCTATACAGGAACCCAAGTTGTCAACGAGATCAGAGATTCACACAAGAGTTCCTTATCTGATTTATCTCTATTTCAACGAAACACGAACCAATAACAGGTTACGAACAAACTCCGAAGAAAAAGAAGATTACAACAAGAATCAAGAAAAATGTTCTTCTCTTTACGTTCACAGACGCGACAATGAGAATGAACGAGCAAAGAAAAAGCTGAAGAAAAGCTCCTTGCTGGGGTGGTCAAATCCACCGTTACTCAAAACAAGATTTGTCATGAATCGCACCCGAAAAGTCGGGCATGAGTCGTGGGTACGTCCAGCCTACGCCGCAGAATCGGCGGTAGAACGCTGTCTAGGTCTGTTCTAGGTCAAAACTATCTATAACTCACAATAACCTGTCAAGATAACCTCTCCAAAAGGAGGACA
This sequence comes from Iris macrosiphon, assembly GCA_036927795.1. Lineage (NCBI taxonomy): Eukaryota > Viridiplantae > Streptophyta > Magnoliopsida > Asparagales > Iridaceae > Iris > Iris macrosiphon. Next base: position 203,782,709 of record JAYESA010000008.1, read on the forward strand.
ACATATGATATATATATATAAACTCAATCACAATAACTAGGAGAAGAGTAAAAGCACGATAAGATATCAACAAAAGAAACAAAGAACCAAAGAGAGCAAGTACAAATCCAAAATATACAGTCCAAGTCTAAGATTCTACAATATCTCACAGCAGCAAAATAATAATACAGTCATCCAAAACACCAACTGGGAACAAACCCAGTGAAACCCACCTAGCTATACTAGCGTGCTAGCGGCGTCTCCTCAACTGGGACAAGCTCCTCCTCAATCTCAGTGTCGCAACACTCGTCGACACCTGGCCCGTAGTAGGTCGGGCAAAAATCCTCAGGATCCTCTGAAAAATATATTCAGTCAGGATTGGAGTGAAGTACATAACTCTGAAAGCAACTCCAAATACATGGTAAGGTGTATATGACTAGCAATAGAAAAGAATACAAGATGCACAGGAAAGTAAATACATGGTGAAACAGATAAAGTAACTGCAATGTAAACTGGGGAACAATATAAGTAGTAGAGAAGTAACTGCATGTGAGAAAATAGGAATACTAGCTACTTGCCTTGAGCACAAGTTCGTTATGTGATCGTCTTAGGTTGCACATGATTTAATCTACGATAACTCCGTTATGCGTGAGTTGCATAACCGACATACACATGAATACTGTTTGGATTTGATCACATAACCAACTTCTACTCCCCTCCCCCCCTAATACTCTTGGATCCAACCACGATATGCTACGTACATGATAAATAACTCGCGCACACGAAGGCGAGAGCACAAGAAGCGCATGATAGCACATGAGAATCAATATCCGAAGTACATGATGAAATACACATGATAGAGTACCCGCTGAATATGGCAAGGGGGATAACATCTCATGACGGGATCCAACTAGTACCAGCTCATAAAATAATGTGTCAGAATCAAGTATTATAATTCTAGAACAGGTGATATATACGCTATCATGAAATGGAAACAATCAGAGGTAAGTACTCGCTTGACGTCCTGAGCAACTGGTGAGGATCGAGATCCGGACTGGCGTCGCAAGGACCTATTATGAAAAGCAAGGTTAAACGGGGTTCTAAAGAGTTAAACTGATATAAAATAACTAAAAACAAGCTTCTAGGGTTATTCTAGGTCGAACGGGTCAAACCGGTAAAATTTGGATCAAAAAGTCAACCCATGGTCCAAAAAGTCAACTCTAGGTCAAAACTAGGTCAAACGTTGACTTTGGCGGTCAATGGGGGCAATTACGGTCAACTCTAGGTCAAACTAGGGTGTCCCTAAAATTCTAGGTCAAAACTAGCTCATTAAGCTAGTAAACCCTCAAACTTGCCTCTTTGAGATACCTGGATACCCTCGGTATCTGATACCTCAACCTAAGCTACATATCCCGTCTATACCCTCTAACACATACCCTAACACATATAGATATATACACCTATACACATAAATCCAACTCTAATCCCAATCCTAGGCAAACGCCCAATACCACGCCCCGATATCCAATACCTTGAGTATCTTAAGGTATTGAGATACCTTGTTATCTCAAGGTATTGAGATAACTTTCTAACCCCTCTCTAACACTAACTAACTAGCTAACTATCTATATATATGTATATCTAGCTATACATCTAAGCAAATATATATGTATCTAAACACATATGTATATATATCTATTTACATATCTATATATATAACCATACATACATATATCTATATATATATCTACCTACACACACACACACACACACACACACACACACACACACACACACACACACATATATATATATATATATATATATATATATATATATATAATCTCTCTACCTCTCTCTCACTGCTGCTGCTACTACCTACTGCTACTACTACTGATGCCTGAAGCTGCTGCTGCTGCTGCTGCTGCCATGCTGCCTTTTGCTGATGCTCTGTTGATCTCTTTGCTGCTGCTGCAGCTCCTCATCTCTCTCACACTTACATATAGATATATATACACACACTTACATACACACACACACATACATGTATATATATATATATATATATATATATATATATATATATATATATATATATATATATATATATATATATATAACCACACACAAACACACAACACTCTCAAACACACACACAACCACCCATATATATATATATATATATATATAATATAACTCGAAAACTTTAATACACACTCCCCGAAGCTAAACCAACCCGCGCACAAGCCCAAAACCTAGAAACTAAGTCGAAATGGTCATTTGGTCATTTCGACGAACACTTGGTGTGCGGCTCGCGATACCTCATGAAACGCACACCAAACCTACTCAAAATCGACCCAAAATTTATCCACGAGTTCTAATCGATGTCTAGAACCTTAAAAAAATGCTAACTCTCCGATTCTAGGTCCGTGGCAAAATTTTACATGCATGTGGAACTCACGGCGACAAAAAACCCCAAATCGTCCGAAACGTCCAAATCTCTGGGACACGACCTCACGTGTTCAAACGGGGACACGTACTTACCCTCAAGACACCCAAGTACGTCTACCTAGGTCCGTCTAACCTAGGACATCATCCAAAATTGGGCCAATCTCGGATTTCACCCAAAATTGACACAAAACCTAATGTCAAAGTCTCCAAACACAACCAAACAAGCTCTAACTTTCTCCCACGGGTAGTCTTAAGGTTTAGAAAGATTCTAAACTACTAATTACACTATATTAGAGCAATCACTAAGAGAAAATTTAGGGTTTACCTCTTGAGAGTTGGAATCCCAAGGCCAAAGTCTCCAAAAACCTAGAAACCACCACTCTCAAGCCTCCAACCCTCCAAGCCAAGCCTCTACACCAAGTCCAGGCTCTACACACCTAGGTTAGGGAAAAGTAAAGGGTTATGGTTTACATTAATGGGAGAAATAAATGAAGGAAAAGAAGAAGGGTGAAGTACTTACTTGGAATTTGGAGAAGTAAAGGAAGAAGGAAAGAAGAAGAGAATGGAGAGTGAAAATGGAGAAGAAGAATGAAAAGAAAGGGAGGGGGGTATTCGGCCATGTATAGGAATACAAGGGTTAGGGTTTGTGGTTTAACAAAATGACTAAAATGTCCTCCAAATTAGTCATGCTAAAATAGGGTTTAGGTTTGGGGTTTCCTTAAACCATTTTAGCTAATCCAAAATACTCCAATTAACTAATTAAAAATATAATAACTATTCTACCCCAATAAATAAGTCTGACAAGGGTGTTGGTTGGGTCTGATATGGGTCAACTAGGGTCTGACATGGGTCCACTAGCCAAAATCCTAAAACAACCAATAAAAAAATAATACAATAAACTAATTAAATATAAATATAATTATTTATGATCAATACATAATTTACCAAATTAAAATATAAAAAAAATTTATTTCTAGAATTGGGTAGTGACAAGCCTACCCTCCTTAAAATAATTTCGTTCTCGAAATTAAAAGACGAAACTAGGACATGAATGCAAGGAAAAGAAAGAACCATACCTCAGGGCTCGAAAAGATAAGGGTATCGCTCGCGCATTTCATCCTCCCTCTTCCAGGTCGACTCACCTGGAGGGTGATGCCTCCACGCGACGCGAACCAAGGGAATAGTCTGGTTCCTCAACACCTTCTCCCGTCGATCCAGAATCTCCACCGGTTGCTCTGGATAGCTAAGAGTAGGGCCCACCACGATCTCTGAGTGATCCAATACGTGACTGGGATCCACCACGTACCGTCTCAACTGCGACACGTGGAACACATCATGAACTCCCTCTAGCGTAGGCGGCAAATCTAGCCTATACGCCATAGCGTCGACCCTCTCAAGGATGCTGAAGGGTCCGACGAAACGTGGGCTAAGCTTTCCACCTCCACCGAAGCGAATAGTGTCCCGCGTCGAAGAAATCCTCAGGAACACCAGATCACCAACCTAGCACAAACAAGGTCTCAGCACTTAATCTAAAACAAGCAATCAAAAGCAAACACAAGAACAAAATCTAAATTCTAAGCTATACCTCAAACTCCAAAGGTCTCCGGTGGCTATCGGCCCAATGTCGCTGCCTGTCCTGCGCCACCCGAAGTATATCTCTAATGAGCTTGACCTTCTCCGCCGCTTCCACTACCATCTCCAGGCCAAGCAAAGCTTTCTCGCCTACATCATCCCATGATAACAGAGTACGACACCTCCGTCCATACAATGCCTTGAATGGCGACATCTTGATACTGGCTTGGTAGCTGTTGTTGTAAGCAAACTCTACCAAGTACAAGTGATCCTCCCAAGATCCTCTAAAATCCAGAACACAAGTGCGAAGCATGTCCTCGAGTGTCTGAATGGTCCTCTCTGACTGACCGTCTGTCTGTGGGTGATATGCAGTACTAAACTTGAGCTGGGTGCCCAAGCTAGCCTGTAGACTCCTCCAGAAATGCAAAGTAAAGCGACTATCCCGTCTGATACTATGCTCACAGGAACTCCATGCAGTCTGACTATCTGGCGCACATACATCTCTGCTAGTCTCTCCGTAGACGTACCCACTTTGAATGGAAGAAAGTGGGCCAATTTGGTCAACCTGTCTACGATAACCCAAATCGCATCATTCCCTCCTGGAGAACGGGGAAGTCCAGAAACAAAATCCATGGTCACATGCTCCCATTTCCACTCTGGAATGGGTAACGGCTGGAGCAACCCTCCTGGCCTCTGCCTCTCCGCCTTCACCTGCTGGCACACTAAGCATCGGGATACGAAGCGCGCTACCTCCCGCTTCATCCCGTACCACCATACATGCTCTCTCAGATCTCTATACATCTTATTGCACCTGGATGCATAGAGTACGGGATCGATACGCCTCCAGAAGAACCTCCTCGCACAATGATCCACTCGACACACACAACCTGGTACCATGTCGCAATAAACCATCATCAACAATGGTGAAGTCATCTGATAATCCAATCTAAACCTGCGCCCTGATGCTCCTCAGGAACTCATCCTCAAACTGTGTAGCCCTGATCTGGTCTATCAACTCTGAATGAATCTGCAGTCCCCACATCTGTATCTCAACTCAAGGCACTATCACCTCAATACCCAAGCTCTCTAAATTTGCCAGAAGATAACGATTTGTAGTCAGGCATATAGCTACCGGATACCTGCTCAACGCATTCGCAACTACGTTCGCCTTCCCTGGATGGTACTGTAATAATATATCGAAGTCTTTCATCAACTCCAACCATATCCTCTGCCTCATGTTCAGCTCTTTTTGGGTAAACACATACTTCAAGCTCTTGTGGTCAGTGAAGATCTCCACACACTCTCCGTATAAATAGTGTTTTCACAACTTCAGAGCAAAGATGACCGTTGCCAACTCCAAATCGTGGGTAGGATAGTTCTTCTCATGAGGACGTAATTGCCTGGAAGTATAGGAAATCACCCTCTCATTCTGCTGTAACACACAATCCAGTCCCTTTCCCGATGCATCACTATAGATAGTGAATCCTCCAGACCCCGATGGCAATGTCAACACTGGAGCTGTCGTCAACCTCCTCTTAAGCTAATCAAAGGCGACCTGGCACTCCTCTGACCAAACAAACTCCACGTCCTTTTGGGTCAGCCTAGACAACGACTCTGTAATCCGGGAAAAATTCTGAACAAATCTCCTGTAGTAACCTGCCAGCCCCAGGAAACTCCTGAACTCTGCTACTGAACTCGGAGCACTACATGCCTCAACTGCCATGATCTTCCTCGGATCCACCGAGATCCCCTCTCCTGTTACCACATGACTAAGGAATTCAACCTTGTCAAGGAAGAACTCACACTTCGAAAGCTTTCCATAAAGCTTCTCCTTTCTGAGAGTCTCCAACACTATCCTCAGATGCTCCTCATGCTCCTCTGAGGTCTTTAAATACACCAAGATGTCATCTATAAACACCACTACAAACCTGTCCAGATGCTGATGGAACACCTTGTTCATCAGATTCATGAACACTGTCGGGACATTAGTCAACCCAAACGACATCACCATGAACTCATACTGTCCATACCTGGTCCGAAAAGCCGTCTTCGGAATATCCTCCCTCCTGACCTTCACCTGGTGGTAGCCTGTCCTCAGATCAATCCTGGAAAACACCATCGCTCCGCTCAACTAGTCAAAGAGATCATCAATACGCGGCAGCGGATACTTGTTCTTGATTGTGAGGTTGTTCAGAGCCCTGTAGTCGATACACATCTGTATCGACCTATCCTTCTTTGGCACAAAAAGTACCGGAGCACCCCATGGAGAAGAACTAGATCTGATAAATCCCTTGTCTTGAAGCTCATCCACCTGCTTCTTCAACTTTACCAGCTCACTGTTGCTGACTCTATAGACGTGCTGGAATATCGGCTCCGTGCCTGGTACCAAGTCTATAGAGAACTCCATATCTCTGTCCGGAGGTAACCCTGGTAACTCCTCCGGAAAGACATCCATGAACTCCGCTATCAATAAATGTGGCAACCTCTGCTCTACCACCAGGGCTCTGCAGAAGACTTCCTCGCTCTGCTCCGCTGCTCCTCTGGCAAACTCAAACTCTGGCTCTCCCGGTGGACTAAACAACAGTATGCCTCCACGAAAATCTATACTAGCACAGTGCATACTCAACCAATCCATCCCGATTATAATGTCGTAGCTCGAAAGTGGCATTACGAGTAGGCACACACTCAACTCTCGGCCTCCCAAGGTAACTCTTCGGTCTCTGCAGACATCACTGACTAGGATGATACCACCCCCGGTCGTGATCTTGCAGAGTCTAGCTAAAGTTTAAGCAACAAGATGGTGTCTAACAGCAAAAGATATAGACACAAAACTATGGAAAGCACCAAAATCAAATAAAGCAAGTGCTGGAATGGAATCAAGAAGAACAGAACCTGAGATCACATCACCAATGGGCTTGGCCTCCTCTACAGTCAGAAGAAAAGCTCGCCCTTGTTGTCCTCCTCGGTGCTGATCCTGGTGCTGGGCAAACCTCTGCTGCTGAGTCTGCAAGGGCTGTCCTCTGTGCTGTACTGCAGGTGCTCTGGCTGGTCCTCTCTGAGCGGCTTCTCTGCCCTGAGCTGTACGAGCGAGTGCTAAAGGGCAATCCCTCAACTGGTAATCTGCTGCACCACATAACAAACATCTGCCCAACCTCTTCCTGCAAATATCCCATCCATGCCCTGGCTTCCTACAGAAAGGACAAGTGATGGGTTACCTCGGACCCTACTGCTGTCCCTGCCTCTGCTGCTGGGGCGCTTGCCGGAAAGGCGCACGACCCTGACCCTGGTGCTGCTGAGTCTGCTGGAACGACCTCTTGGCTGGGCCCGCACTGCTGCCTGCTCCGAAAGCATCTCTACTCCTCTTGGTCTTCAGCTCCAAGTCATCCTCAACCCTCTGAGCATCACTCACAATCTGCTCGAAGGTCGCCTCGCGGTCACTCTTAGTCAAGGACTTGACCGCCATGACCAAACCCTTGTGGAACTTCCGTGCCTTCGCTGCCTCGCTCAAGCCCTCTACAAACCTGCCCAGACGGCAGAACTCTGCTGCATACTCGTCCACCAGCATGCTCCCCTGGATGAGTGTCTCAAACTGGCTCTCCAAGGCACTGAGAACCACATCCTGAAAGAACTTTTCCTTGAAAAGCTTCTTGAAAGCCTCCAAAGTCAGTCCCGGTACCGCTATCCTCATGTCAGTACGTACCAAGTAAGGACAAGATCAAACATCTGGCTGCCCGCTGCCTCTATCTGCATGCTGGCTGGTATCAGTGCCAGCCTGAAGATCCCCTCAATATGCTCAATCCATTCATTCGCGTACAGGATCCCCTCTGTACCTCAGAACTCCTTGGGCCGCATCCTCTGGAAGTCAATGATGCTGCCCGACCTCGGATGCTGAGCCTGCTCTGCCTGTGGCTGGATCTGAGCCACTCTGTCTACTGCCGTCATGGCCACCTGGTGGGCATTCTCAATACCCAACCTCATCACGTCTGCCTAGCGGTGCTGCGCGTCCATCATCTCTCTGAAGAACGCAAACAACTGTGCGGCGTCTAACGGTGCCGGAGGTGGTGGAGGAGGTACCACCGGAACAACTGGGGTAGCTCTCGGATTGACATATGAAAGAGGATCTCCGAGAGAAGCATATGCTCCCTCAACCACAGGAGTGGCGAGTGGAGCGGTAGCAGCTGCCTGAAGTCGAGCATGACGAGAGGTAGCAGCCCTCTCGGTGGCAGCTGCTGGAACGGTGCGGTGAGACCGTATCTTCGGAGGCATCCTTAACACAGATCAAAAGAAGTCAATAAGGTGCAAGATACGATATCATCAATGAAGGACAGTAATATTTCAAAAGAAAACAATTTCAGAAAAATTAAAGATAGCAAAAATCAGGAAGGGTCCTAGTTGTGATTAAGCACACACTCTCTCAGCCTATATCCTATCGCAGGTAGACCTAGAAACTAGACCTACATGGGCCGCCACCAAAAATGTGTCACGACCCGCACCCGAAAAATCGGGCATGAGTCGTGGGTACGTCCAGCCTACGCCGCAGAATCGACGGTAGAACGCTGTCTAGGTCTGTTCTAGGTCACAACTATCTATAACTCACAATAACCTGTCAAGATAACCTCTCCAAAAGGAGGACAACATATGATATATATATATATATATATATATATATATATATAAATTCAATCACAATAACTAGGGGAAGATTAAAAGCACGATAAGATATCAACAAAAGAAACAAAGAACTAAAGAGAGCAAGTACAAATCCAAAATATACAGTCCAAGTCTAAGAGTCTACAACATCTCACAGCAGCAAAATAATAATACAGTCATCAAAAACACCAACTGGGAACAAACCCAGTGAAACCCACCTAGCTATACTAGGGTGCTAGCGATGTCTCCTCAACTGGGATGGGCTCCTCCTCAATCTCAGGGTCGCAACAATCATTGACACCTAGCCCGTAGTAGGTCGGGCAACAATCTTCAGGATCCTCTGAAAAATATATCCAGTCAGGATTGGAGCAAAGTATATAACTCTGAAAGCAACTCCAAATACATCGTAAGATGTATATGACTAGCAATAGAAAAGAATACAAGATACACAGGAAAGTAAATACATGGTAAAACAGATAAAGTAACTGCAATATAAACTGGGGAACAATACAAGTAGTAGAAAAGTAACTGCATGTGAGAAAATATGAATACTAGCTAAGTGTCTTAAGCACAAGTTCGTTATGTGATCGTCTTAGGTTGCACATAATTTAATCTATGATAACTCCGTTATGCGTGAGTTGCATAACCGACATACACATGAATACTGTTTGGATTTGATCACATAACCAACTTCTACTCCCCTCCCCCACTAATACTCTTGGATCCAACCACGATACGCTACGTACATGATAAATAACTCATGCACATGAAGACGAGATCACATGAAGCACATGATAGCACATGAGAATCAATACCCGAAGCACATGATGAAATACACGTGATAGAGTACCCGCTGAATACGGTAAGGGGGATAACATCTCATGACGGGATCCAATAGTACCAGCTCATGAAACAATGTGTCAGAATCAAGTATTACAGTTCTAGAACAGATGATATATACGCTATCATGAAATGGAAACATTTAGAGGTAAGTACTCGCCAGACGTCCTGAGTAACTGGTGAGGATCGAGATTCGGACTGGCGTCGCAAGGACCTATTGCGAAAAGCAAGGTTAAACGGGATTCTAAAGAGTTAAATTGATATAAAATAACTAAAAACAAGCTTCTAGGGTTATTCTAGGTCGAACGGGTCAAACCGGTAAAATCTGGATCAAAAAGTCAACCATGGTCCAAAAAGTCAACTCTAGGTCAAAACTAGGTCAAACGTTGACTTTGGCGGTCAACAGGGCAATTACGGTCAACTCTAGGTCAAACTAGGGTGCCCCTAAAATTTTAGGTCAAAACTAACTCATTAAGCTAGCAAACCCTCAAACTCGTCTCTTTGAGATACCGGGATACCCTCGGTATCCGATACCTCAACCTAAGCTACATACCCCGTCTATACCCTCTAACACATACCCTAACATGTATAGATATATACACCTATACATATAAACCCAACTCTAATCACAATCCTAGGCAAACGTCCAATACCTTGCCCCGATAACCAATACCTTGAGTATCTCAAGGTATTGAGATACCTTGTTATCTCAAGGTATTGAGATAACTATCTAACCCCTCTCTAACACTAACTAACTAGCTAAATATCTATATATATGTATATCTAGCTATATATCTAGGCTAATATAAATATGTCATGCCCAGTCCCAAAATATCGAGGGACTAGACAAATGGCAATGGCCAGCAGCACACACCGATGGGCAAACCCAATTTAATGGACCCATCAAGGTGTACTTAAGCTGTAATACAACAATAAGGTCCGAATAACATGTCACAATCTAATCTCATCCATAGAAAAGAATATGATCAATAACAGCAAAATGAAATATAACCATCATTAAGTCTCCATAAAGTAAATCGGGGAACAACCCGATAATAAGTCTGATACAATGGTTCGACGGACCAGAAATGAAAGAGTCTAATAATAACAAATACTGAGTATAGATGAAGCAAATACTCAAGAGAAATCCTCGGTGATCACCTCGTCCTCGGTGATCGATTCAGCTCCAGTGTCTGCTCCTACTCCTGCTCCATATACCTCAGAATATAACTCATCTGCTAAACCTGGGGACATAATCCGGATCCAGGTCCTCAGGGGACATAGCAAGGTACAAGAATAACTCAAGCCATAATAAATACAGTGCAATAATGAATCAATATGGTAACTATATAAACAGTAAGTGAAATGCAAGTTGAGAGCATCACTAGAACTCAGGTTGAGACCACTACAAGCTCAGTGTCGGGGAGCCGGTAGCGGTAATATCACTTAATGGGTCAAGCTCGGGTTTAGAGTCTTGAGCACCACATTAATAAGGGTTTATATATATAATCAGCCTGTAACCTGTGTGTCTCTCCCCACCTGTCATGGCCCAGTCCCAAAAATACGTAGGACTATGACACGTAAGCATGCCAGCCGTATGGATATGGCAACTCCAATATATGGAAACCAAATCTACACGTACGCTGTAATATGAATATCAAATCCACAAGTGGTATAAAACATACATCACAAGTCACAGGGTATAATCTAAATCTCATCCACGAAAATCAAATATAATTAAATAACCAACATCTATGAAACTAGCTCTCAATAAGAAGTATCTAAGGATGATAGTTGGCTGGAAACAAATCCACTACCAAATCGAATATAAGAGCAAATACAATATAAGTATAACACAATCAAATATAATATAAGTATACCAGCTAGCAATCACGGCTCGAAGAGAAGGCATCCTCGAAACATACATAACCATCCGAATCTGCGCACCTGCGAATACTCAAGAACAGATACACCTGGCAGGGGACCAGGTCCTCAGAGGGACATAACAAGATACTTAAACACATGCCAATAAAGTACTGAAATAAATATCCAATGGGTCACCTAACCGTCTAAGTGAATGCAGTTAAGAACAACTTTCCCCACAAGTGAGCTATTTGGCTGAAAACCTGGGATTTGGCATGGTTCTCTATTGGAGATCCAGGGGCCTAAAAAGGCACGGTATTTTTCGAACACCGAAGGTCCGCCTGATAATAATATAATATATAGTGGTCATCATCGTCCGTATCTCCAGCGGAGAATCCGGCCGCACAATAGAAAAAGTACAAAGGAGCTCAAATGTGGTACTTGTTGTTCTTTCCACCCCATGCTCTAAGCATGTCACATCCTTGACATAATTTGGTTCATAGCCTATTCTTAGTACCCTGGCTCAATCCTGTAACCAAACAAGTACAAGGATGGGACCGCCGTACTACAATAGGCTATGCCCCTAGGCCTCTAATAACTGCTAAGTCTACTAGCATGCAAAGTTTCTAACAGCAGTTATTCCTAACGCACGTCCCACACGTACCGATGATCAGTCAATACGTGCGTTCGTGATCTATATAAGGCTCACAACTCATGTAAAAATATGTGTCACAGTTAAATGAAATCTAATGGTGCTACATGATAATGGGGTAGTCTCATAAACAAGGTCAATACAATTACATAAATAAAAACATACCGCGACGACACCGTCGCGCGCATTTTATATAACAGTTAAAATATATGAACTAAAGACAGAAAATAAAGATGCATGCAACATATGGAATATGAATAACAGTACAATGGCAAGGTATACTTGCCTGGCAAGAAGCTGCAAAATGTAACGTCCAGATGTCCAATACACAGGACTAGAAGCTAAGGCCTCAGAATAAATATCTCCGGATACTGAAATAGATATCACCAAAATTCCCAGAATAAGCAAAATAGCTAGAAAGCACTTCCCTTTCATCCAAATTGGACACAGGGGCAAAATCGTAATTTTGGGTCAAAGTGGGGTTTATGTGTTTCCCACTTTGCACCGAAAAGCGTATCAGAACCAATGGTCTCCAAATTCATCCAACTTAATGTCAACAAATCTAGAACGATGATACGAACCCAACGGAACTTCCAGAATTGGATTCCGATGAGCCGATCAAAAAATCGCCCGTCAATTGGAGCCGTGGGGCCCACGATACGCGATTTTGGTCAACGTTCTCAGAATTGAACCAAACTTGGGTCACAGGACCAGCGTATTGCTACGAGTCCGATGACACAAGTTTCATTTCGATCTGACGTGTGTACACAAAGTTACGATGTGTTCCAGAATAGACGGATACGGGGCGTTGTCGGCGGATACGCGTTGATTCCGGGGTGCACGCACATCCAAATCAACTTCTGTGAAATCTCGCACATCCGTATCAACGGTGCGCACGTTTCGGTGAAGATCGCACGCGACCAAGTTGTCCCATTTGGCGGGGCGTACTCAGTTCCGGGGTGAAATAGGGCATTGGTTTTCCTGTTTTTGGATCGCGGTTTGCGATCACCACATGATGCAATACACCGAACGGGTTACACGGGCATCGAGGGGGTTATACAGTCTACGCGACACAACTGACGGAATAGAAAATAGAAAAACAAGGAGAGAGAATGGGTTACCTGAACAGGGCTTCGTGGAACGAGGATTTCTCGTGTCCGGGTTGCTGTGCTGTGTCCTGAGTCAGCCGTGTCCGGGTTACTGTTCAGATCTAGGGTTTTGGTTCTGTGGCAGGAGACTGCCGAAGCTGGCCAGGGCTGCCACTGTGGTAGGAGGAGGACGGCGAGGCGGGGACGGCTCGCCGTCTCCGGAAGGGAGAGGGCGGCCGGAGAGAGGCGGCTGCGGGTCGTCGTGGAGGTCGGGCTCAGGGAAGATGGTGGCTAGGTTTCCGTCGGGTCGGGGAGAGGGCAAAGGATGAGCGGAGGCTGGTCGGGAGTTGAATACTGGAGGAGGAGGAAGTCGAGGAGAAGGGGGTGGCGTGGTGGTCGTGTCCGGCGAAGCACATCGGCTCGGGGTCGGGGAAGGAGATGGAGGCTGGGCGGAGGAGCAGGAGTTGGTCGGCTGTGGCTGCGGGGAGACATGGAGGGAGGTTAGGGTTCAGACTAGGGTTCAGGACGGCCGGGGCGGAGCTGCGGGCGGCGGAGAGAGGAGAGAGAGAGGGTGATCCGGCGGAGCGAGGGGTTTTTAAAGGGGGCCGGAACAGTGTATCCGGTGTAGATTAGGATTAGGATTTCGGTGAGGGTTTCGGATCCGGGTCGGGTTCAATTCGGATCCGACCCGACCCGTTAAGGCTGGGTTTGCTCCGGTTCGGCTTGATAGCAGTTTGGGTCGGTTTGGTTTGTTTAAAATAAACCGGATTCAGTCAGGGTTTAATTAGGTTTAAAAATACATTAGTTTTGGGGGCTTTAAAAATATTTCTGGGGTCCAATAAATTCTCAGAAAATTACCCTATGTCCAGTTTTTTATTTTACACCAGAAAATACTATTTTCATAATATTTCAATATTAATTAATATCTATTAAAATTTAATTAATCACGAAATACCATAGTTTTTATTCCAGAAAATTACAGAAAATTGTGTAAAAAATATTTTTAAAAATCCTTGAAAAATCAGGGGGTTTACAATCTACCCAACTTAAAACAATTTTGTCCTCGAAATTAAAATTAAGTCACGGTAAAAATTCAAGGATGGTATAAGATTTGCATTGTTTAAAATGCAAGGCTAGGTTTAAAGGAGTGGACGATGTTGCGCGTTGCATATTCCGAAAATCATGGGAAAAATCTATATGAGCGAAAAATCAGTTTCTTTATGTTTCATGTCAATGATGTGGACACCTAAATGCTCTTTTGCATAAAATGCCCAACCATTGAAACGTTGCACAAAGATGGAAATGGAAGATGTGCATGTCTAGGACAAGGATGTGGAATTTGTAGGAAGGCATTGACTAGTGAAGTGCTCCAATTATCGAAGCAATGGTAAGGTGCGCTAAGTGATACCATATTGTAAAACTAAATAAAAATACCGTGTTCTATTTCTAAGTGGATTCGAGCTAGCCTCAGTCTCACTATCTAAGCCAAGTAGGTCTAATTCTTGGGTGAGGGGGTTTCACAATCCAGCAAACTTAGAACAATCTCGTCCTAAAAAATAAGACATAATTTATTAATCCTTCATGTACATAAGGCAAGTCAATCTCAATCTCCTTGCGATAATTAAAATCCTAATCATATCCATCGCGATCACTTCAAGGTTAAGATGATCACTGTTCCAATCAAAATTCAACCTATGGTTATCTCTTCTCACTTTCTCAAAGTACCCACAGACAAATTTAAATTAAATCCATATAACATCTTCAAGATTTAAATACGCATATAAATTTGCCTCACGATCTCCAACTATTATAATTTTCTCTAGAAGTAATTCGAGTCCAATATTATTCTTATTTTCACTTATAATTTTTTTTTGTATTCTTCAACTTTTTAAATTCCATTCACATCCTCAATATTTCAAATAGGTAGTCCAACCATCAAGTTTTTATTTTAACTCAAATCATCAAATTAAAAAATAATTTACATGCAGTCCACCAATGTTCAAGTCTGAAATTCTATATTTATCCTCCAAATTCAAATTGATGATTCTACCTTCATTGTTCAAAAATTTAAATCATGTTCTTAAGGTATAAATATTGGGTCCTCAATATCAAGATTTTTAAAATTCATGAATCCTCATCATCTTAGTCATTCTTCTAAAATTCTCAAAATTAAAATGGCTTGAACATCTCCCAATCTAATCTTACTCGATCACAATCTAAAAAAAATTCCTCTTGAGTTGACAATGCACTGCTACCCAACTTAGAATTTACCCATCTATCACATAAGGCTATATACCTTAAGAAAATATTCCTTAATTTGTTTTACTCATGTCATTCAATCCTCAAAACTTTCATGCCAATTATATCTTATATGGTATGTCCTTAATTACGAAAGAATAATCCTCAAGTATGTGATCGACCTATGGGGTATATCTAGTACTCTCTGTGTATCAAACTTTATACCCAGCACGAGGTTTCGTCTTTCCGAAATAAGGGAAGACGAAAAATAATAATAAAGAGTTCAAGGGGGAGATAATCGATTAGTAGTATGGGGGTCAAGGCGTTTAAAGAATTCAATGGGAATTGTCAAGGCAGTTGTGGATTAAAATCTTATTTTGGGTAATGCCTATTCACATGCTCGCATCAGTACAGTTATGTAACGGATACGATATGCTCAGACATATCTAGAGGACAAGTTCATTCATCTACTAATCACTAGATATCTCAATCCACGTAAAGTAGTTATATGAAGGGCGAACCACGCGCACTATGGTTGATTAGACCGTAGTACACTGATTCTGAAATATATTAATGTATGCATCCACTAATACATATATAGTGAACAAGCTTGATGAAAGAATAAGCTTACAAAACTAGGTTATAATAGCGGCATAAGTCAAGGTGGTACAATAATTATAAGTACGCTAGATGATGATGAAAGGAGGTACAAGTCAATTCAAGTTCACAAAAACAAAAACAAAAAACAAAATAAGCAATAATAATAAAGACTCTACAAATCTCTATAGTTATCATACAACCTCCTTGTCTATGTCGCTAGTCGACCAAATGGGGGCAAGGACCTCTAAATTCTATTGTCTGAATAAATACTGTCGTCTTTGCTAGCATACAATTAATGTCATCCAATTACATTTCAATAATGGGTCAAAAGACTATGTAATACTAGGGTGTGAGGTATACTATGTAACTTATAACAATTGAACTACTATTTTAATTGTCTTAAGGATACCGTAGAAGCTCCTATTAAGGTCTACGAAAAGGGGTCTTAGTACCTATTAGGGTATCTTCCTATATTACATAGGTCATGGTCGTCTTAAGTCTTAGTCATAGCGCTTATAGAACAAGTGTTAATAGCAAGAATAGAAAGGTTACTAGTCTCAAGGGAAGGGAATATAACTTGTATCGAGGTGAGGGTACAAATTACGTGATCTACAACTAGGGGTAATCATCACAATCTATTTGAACAACTCAACTATCAGGTTCTAACTACAAGGCATACAATTTAAAATTTAATATTACAACTATAACTATAGTAAACTATATATCCTATCGTAGAGTACAATCACTCGGTCTATAATTAGAGGTGTCAAGTGGCACGAGTTGAAAGATGAAGAAAAGAAGAAGATAATTTTGGTCGTCGCACAATTAGTGAACGTTAAGGTCGCAGAGGAACAATATATGAAATAGAGGGGCTCTAGATAGCATCATGGTTTTCCAAGGGGAGTGGTATGCTAGTTGCCATGTTCGGGGTATGATCAAGGAAGAAGTGTTGATTACATTCCTCTAGGCTTCCTAGGGCGCTGTCTACTAATAACAAGACAATGATATAAGTTTACAGTTCTCCAATACTTTCTAACTATGAAGATTAGGTTCAGTCCTAATATTCAATTTTTTTTTGGTTTTCTATTGGTTCCTCAATACTAGGGTCAAACATTATGGTAAACTTCTAACTAACTCTAGTAGTGTCTATACTACTCTCAAGTCTTCATAATACATCAGGGGGTAATGGTAAACCAATTCTAGAGATAAGGAATTCTAGGGTTCACTAAATATTCTAAAGTTAGTGGTGTGTCTATATTCTCGTTGTATTCTTAATAGGTGTGCTACTCTAATTATCATCCTAATAACAGGGGTTCCTATATTCTAGCAGAAGGCTATACTCAAAGAACTATTAGGGAAGTACAGAAATCAAGCAGGATACAATTGTTAGAAATAGAACAGATTAGAAGAAAGATGAGTCATAGTCAAATGTTGATGAGATTCTATACTCTAATCCTATTTGCAGGTTTGTTCGGTACAGTAACATAACCGAAATAATATGCTCTCGACCTGCATGGGCCACCACAAAAATATGTCACGCCCCAGTCCCAAAAATACGTAGGACTAGGACACGTAAGCATGCCAGCCGTATGGATATGGCAACTCCAATATATGGAAACCAAATCCACACGTACGTTGTAATATGAATATCAAATCCATAAGTGGTATAAAACATACGTCACAAGTCATAGGGTATCATCTAAATCTCATCCACGAAAATCAAATATAATTAAATAACCAACATCTATGAAACTAGCTCTCAATAAGAAGTATCTAAGGATGATAGTTGGCTGGAAACAAATCCACTACCAACTCGAATATAAGAGCAAATACAATATAAGTACAATACAATCAAACACAATATAAGTATACCAACTAGCAATCACGGCTCGAAGAGAAGGCATCCTCGAAACATACATAACCATCCGAATCTGCGCACCTGCGAATACTCAAGAACAAATACACTTGGCAGGGGACCAGGTCCTCAGAGGGACATAACAAGATACTTAAACATATGCCAATAAAGTACTAAAATAAATATCTAATGGGTCACCTAACCGTCTAAGTGAATGCAGTTAAGAACAACTTTCCCCACAAGTGAGCTATCTGACTGAAAACCTGGGATTTGGCATGGTTCTCTATTGGAGATCCAGGGGCCTAAAAAGGCACGGCATCTTTCGAACACCGGAGGCCCTTCTGATAATAATATAATATATAGTGGTCATCACCGTCCGTATCTCCAGTGGAGAATCCGGACGCACAATAGAAAAAGTGCAAAGGAGCTCAAATGCGGTACTTGTTGTTCTCCCCACCCCATGCTCTAAGCATGTCACATCCATGACACAATTTGGTTCATAGCCTATTCTTAGTACCCTGGCTCAATCCTGCAACCAAACAAGGACAAGGATGGGACCACCGTACTACAATAGGCTATGCCCCTAGACCTCTAATAACTGTTAAGTCTACTAGCATGCAAAGTTTCTAACAGCAGTTATTCCTAACGCACGTCCTACTCGTACCGATGATCAGTCAATACGTGCGTCCGTGATCTATATAAGGCTCACAACTCGTATAAAAATATGTGTCACAGTCAAATGAAACCTAATGGTGCTACATGATAATAGGGTAGTATCATAAACAAGGTCAATGCAATTACATAAATAAAAATATACCGCGACGACACCGTCGCGCGCATTTTATATAACAGTTAAAATATATGAACTAAAGACAGAAAATAAATATGCATGCAACATATGGAATATGAATAACAGTACAATGACAAGGTATAATTGCCTGGCAAGAAGCTGCAAAATGTAACATCTAGATGTCCAATACACAGGACCAGAAGCAATGACCTCAGAACAAATATCTTTGGATGCTGAAATAGATATGATCAACATTCCCAGAATAAGCAAAATATCTAGAAAGCACTTCCCTTTCGTCCAAATTGGACACAGGGGCAAAACCGTAATTTTGGATCAAAGTGGGGTCCATGTGTGGCTCACTTTGCACCAAAAAGTGTGTCAGAATCAATGGTCTCCAAATTCGTCCAACTTAGTGTCAACAAGTCCAGAACGATGACACGAACCCAACGGAACTTCCAAAATTGGATTCCGTTGAGCCGATCACAAAATTGCCTGTCAAGTAGAGCCGTAGGCCCCACGATACGCGATTTTGGTCAACGTTCTCAGAATCGAACCAAACTTAGGTCACATAATCAGCGTATTGCTACGAGTCCGATGGCGCAAGTTTCGTTTCTATCCGACTTGTGTACACAAAGTTACAACGTATTCCAGAACAGGCAGATACGGAGTGTTGTCGGCGGATACGCGTTGATTTCGGGGTGCACGCACATCCAAATCAACTTCTGCGAAATCCTGCACGTCCGTATCAACGGCGCGCACATTTCGGTGAAGACCACACACGACCAAGTTGTCCCGTTTTGCGGGGCGTACTCAGTTCCGGGGTAAAACAGGGCATTGGTTTTCCTGTTTTTGGATCGCGGTTTGCGATCACCACAGGACGCGACGCACCGAACGGGTTACACGGGCATCGAGGGGATTACACAGTCTACGTGACACAACTGACAGAACGAAAAATAGAACAACGAGGAGAGAGAACGGGTTACCTGAACAGGGCTTCGTGGAACGAGGATTTCTCGTGTCAGGGTTACTGTGTTGTGTCCTGAGTCAGCCGTGTCCGGGTTACTGTTCAGATATAGGGTTTTGGTTCTGTGGCCGGAGACTACCGGAGCTGGCCAGGGCTGCCACTGGGGTAGGCGGAGGACGGCGAGACGGGGACGGCTCGTCGGCTCCGGGAGGGAGAGGGCGGCCGGAGAGAGGTGGCTGCGGGTCGTCGTGGAGGTCGGGCTCAGGGAAGATGGTGGCTAGGTTTTCGTCGGGTCGGGGAGAGGACAAAGGATGAGCGGAGGCTGGTCGGGGGTTGAAGACTGGAGGAGAAGGAAGTCGAGGAGAAGGGGGTGGCGTGGTGGTCGTGTCCGGCGAAGCACAGCGGCTCGGGGTCGGGGTCGGGGAAGGAGATGGAGGCTGCGCGGAGGAGCAGGAGTTGGTCGGCTGTGGCTGCGGGAAGACATGGAGGGAGGTTAGGGTTCAGACTAGGGTTCAGGATGGCCGGGGCGGAGCTGCGGGAGGCGGAGAGAGGAGAGAGAGAGGGTGATCCGGCGGAGCGAGGGGTTTTTAAAGGGGGCCGGAACAGTGTATCCGGTGTAGATTAGGATTAGGGTTTCGATGAGGGTTTCGGATTCGGGTCGGGTTTAATTCGGATCCGACCTGACCCGACCCGACCCGTTAAGGCTGTGTTTGCTCCGGTTCGGCTTGATAGCGGTTTGGGTCGGTTTGGTTTGTTTAAAATAAACCGGGTTCAGTCAGGGTTTAATTAGGTTTAAAAATACATTAGTTTTTGGGGCTTTGAAAATGTTTCTGGGGTCCAATAAATTTCCGAAAAATTACCCTATGTCCAATTTTTCATTTTACAACAGAAAATACTATTTTCATAATATTTTAATATTAATTAATATCCATTAAAAATTATTTAATCACGAAATACCTTAGTTTTAATTCCAAAAAATTACAAAAAATTGTGTAAAAAATGTTTTTAAAAATCCTTAAAAAATTAGGGGGTTTACACCACCCAATGTAATCACACGTCTCATGTCCACGACATCTCATGTCCATGTTACGCAAGATCATATCTAATGCAGCAAGTCATAATGATATTTAAGCATGTATAAAGTATATGTCACAAACCTTGTATCCTATACAGAATCACTATAAATATCTCAGGAAGATTCTGTCTCATGAACAGTGTCAAGTGTCCTATGGTATGACGTACTTGATAATGCAAGCACGAAAATATAGTGACTCGATACCCATGTCTAGGTGACGTTACACAACTCTGTGTATGGTGTTGACACCCGAATATTATTCAGACGTTAAGTAATGTCACACGGTCCTAGGTTGAACATATTTATCATATAATTAAATCAATGGAATAATATGTAGCATTTACTGCAAGATTGGCAAGGTACACTTGCTTGGGATTTGATTACCAACTGCTGCTCTGGTATCAGCAGGATCTGCAGGTACTCCTCTTGTTGCTGAAATAAACGTTACCATCAGGTTCAGAAGATATCAAATAGTTATAATTGCCTGTCCATAAGTCCAATTTGGACACAGGAGCAAAAGTGACAGTTTCTAGCCAAAGCGGGATCCACATATGGCTCGCTTCGTACCGAAAAATGTGCCAGAGGCAATATTCTCCAAATTCGTCAAACTTAGTGTCTACAAGTCCAGAACGACGATACGAACCCAACGGAATATCCAGAACTGGATTCCGATGAGCCGATCACAAAATCGCACATCAAGTGGAGCCGTGGGGTCCACGATACTGGATTTTGTCAACGTTCTCAGAATCGAACCAAACTTGGGTCACAGGACCTACGTATTGATACGAGTCCGATGGCGCAAGTTTTGTTTCGAAACGACGAGCGACACGAAGTTACAATGAGTTTCAGAACATGGCCGATATGGGGTGTTGTCAACGGATAAGCGTTGATTCCGGTGTGCACGTACATCCAAATCAACTCCCGCAAAATCCTGCACATCCGTATTAATGGCGCACACCTTTCAGTAAAATTCGCACATGACCAAGTCATCCCGTTTAGCGGGGCACACCCAGTTTCGGGAAAATTAGGGTATTTAAATAACCAATATTTTGATCATTTTTACCCTCGAATTAAATACAAATTACAGCACAATAAATTGAACTAAAAATAGGGGTTAAAACTAGGTTATACAGTCTAAATAAATGTTTAAGCCAATTTTGAAAAAACTTAACAGGTTGGTCGTAAAACAGTTGCGAACTGGGGAGTTCGGGACAAATTTTGAATTTTCAGAATTGGGGGTTTATTTTTCTGAATTTGCGTCGCAGTTTGCGACCGACACATGACGCGATATCCCGAATGAGTTGCACGGGGTTCGAGAGGGTCACACAGGGTTTGTGCACGAGTTGACAGAACAGAAAATGGAAGGACGAGGAGAGAGAAAACCTCACCTGAACGATGGGTTGGAATCGACTAAAATTGGGCGTACGCGAGGGCGCCGCGACGGAGCTCGGCCGGCGGGCTTGCTGGCGGTGGCTTGGTCGGCTTGCGGGTCGCCGGAGGTTGTCGGGGAAGTTCGTCAGAGTTGGCGGGGAGTTCACCGGAGCACAGTGGAGCGGTGGTCAGTGGCGGTGGTGGCTGTGGAGTGGTGAAGGGGCGGCGGTCTCGATGGGTTTATATAGGAGGAGAGGGAGGGAGAAAGGCGGCCGTTGGTGATGGGGAGAGGAGGAGATGGCGGAGTCGGAGGCGTAACGGTCAGGGGTTATCCGCGGAGGAGGCGGAGAGGCGCCGGGCGGCTGCGGGAACGGCCGGGGGAAGACGAGCGGGGCGACGGTCGGGATTCTTCGGTTTCAGAAGAAAGGGTAACTGGTCGGGTCGGGTTGCGAGTCCGGGTATGGATCCGACCCGACCCACTAAGGTTGGTTTAGGGTTTCAATTTAATTTAGGGTTTAAACCGGTTCAGGGTTGAACCGGTTGGTTCAGTTTGGTTTAATTTGGGTTTTAATTAGAAATAAGTTTTTAGGTCTTTAAAAATAGTTCTGGGGTCCAATAAATTCCAAAAAAATTACCCTATGTTTAATATTTTATTTTACACCCAAAAATATTATTTTTATAATATTTTAATATATATTTTAATAACTAAAAATATTTAATTCAGAAGAACATTTATTTTAATTCTGGAAAAATCACAAAAAATTCCAGAAATTCCGAAAATATATTTTTAAATTCCGGAAAAATCTGGGGGTTTACAATATGTATCTAAACACATATGTATATATATTTATTTACATATCTATATATATAACCATACATAAATATATATATATATATATATCTACCTACACACACACACACACACACACACACACACACACACACACATATATATATATATATATATATATATATATATATATATATATATATATATATATATATATATATATATATATATATATATATATATATATATACTCATCTATACATATATATATCTCTATCAATCTATATATATATATATATATATATATATATATATATATATATATATAAATATATATATATATATATATATATATATATATATATATATATATATATATATATATATATATATATATATATATACCTATGTGCATATATATATATATCTAATCTCTCTACCTCTCTCTCACTATTGCTGCTACTACCTACTGCTGCTACTGCTGATGCCTGAAGCTGCTGCTGCTAGCCCTTGCTGCTACTGCTGATGCCTGCAGCTGCTGCTGACATGCTGCCTTTTGCTGCTGCTCTGCTGATCTCTTTGTTGTTGCTGCTGCTCCTCATCTCTCTCACTCTCTTCATCTATCTATCCCTCTATCTCACTCTCCCTACACACACACACACACACACTATATATATATATATATATATATATATATATATATATATATATATATATATATATATATATATAGACACACACATATATATATAAACACACTCATATATATATAAATACACTAACATATATATATACATACACACTTGCATATAGATATATATACACACACTTACATACACACACACATACATGTATATATATACACACACACAAACATATATATATATATATATATATATATATATATATATATATATATATATATAACTACACACTCACACACTAACACACAACACTCTCAAACACACACACAACCACCCATATATATATATATATATATATATATATATATATATATATATGGGTGTGTTAGTGTGTGAGTGTGTAGTTATATATATATATATATATATATATATATATATATATATATATATATATATATATAACTCAAAAACTCTAATACACACTCCTCGAAGCTAAACCAACCCGAGCACAAGCACAAAACCTAGAAACCAAGTCGAAATAGCCATTTGGTCATTTCGACGAACACTTGGTGTGCGGCTCGCGATACCTCGTAAAACGCACACCAAACCTACTCGGAATCGACCCAAAATTTACCCACGAGTTCTAATCGATGTCT
The DNA here is from genome assembly GCA_036927795.1 of Iris macrosiphon. Lineage (NCBI taxonomy): Eukaryota > Viridiplantae > Streptophyta > Magnoliopsida > Asparagales > Iridaceae > Iris > Iris macrosiphon. The sequence continues at coordinate 203,806,787 of JAYESA010000008.1, forward strand.
AGAACCTTAAAAAATATTAACTCTCTGATTCTAGGTCCATGGTAAAGTTCCACATGCATGTGGAACCCACGACGACGAAAAACTCCCAAATCGCCCAAAACGCCCAAATCTCCGCGACACGACCTCACGTGTCCGAACGAGGACACGTACTTACCCTCAAGACACCCAAGCACATCTACCTAGGTCCGTCTAACCTAGGGCATCATCCAAAATTGGGCCAATATCGGATTTTACCCAAAATTGACACAAAACCTAATGTCAAATTCTCCAAACACAACCAAACAAGCTCTAACTTTCTCCCATGGGTAGTCTTAAGGTCTAGGAAGGTTCTAAACTAATAGTTATACTATATTAGAGTAATCACTAAGAGGAAAGTTACGGTTTACCTCTTAGGAGTTGGAATTCCAAGGCCAAAGTCTCTAAAAACCTAGAAACCACCACTCTCAAGCCTCCAAGCTGGCCTCCAACCCAAGCCTCTACACCAAGTCTAGGCTCTACACACCTAGGTTAGGGAAAAGTAAAGGGTTAGGGTTTACATTTATGGGAGAAATAAATGAAGAAAGAGAAGAAGGGTGAAGTACTTACTTAGAATTTGGAGAAGTAAAGGAAGAAGGAAAGAAGAAGAGAATGGAGAGTAAAAATGGAGAAGAAGAAAAAAAAGAAAGGGAGGGGGGTATTCGACCATGTATAGGAATGCAAGGGTTAGGGTTTGTGGTTTAACATAATGACTAAAATGCCCTCCAAATTAGTCATGCTAAAATAGGGTTTAGGTTTGGGGTTTCCTTAAACCATTCTAACTAATCCAAAAAACTCCAATTAACTAATTAAAAATATAATAACTATTCTATACCAATAAATAAGTCTGACAAGGGTGTTGGTTGGGTCTGACATGGGTCCACTAGGGTCTGACATGGGTCCACTAGCCAAAACTCTAAAACAACCAATAAAATAATAATACAACCAACTAATTAAATATAAATATAATTATTTATGATCAATACACAATTTATCAAATTAAAATAAAAAATTCTATTTTTAGAATTGGGTAGTGACAAGATTCGTTGTACAGACGATCTGCCCCCACTAACCAGCAAGTTCTTAAATGAACTTCTGGAACGCTCAATGTCACCTTCGAAAAAACACTCAAAAAATACCATGTGAGAGGGAGACACTCTGGGCCGCATATGATATAGTTTTTTCGATTTTTCTGTCTGTTTATACTCTCCTTAAATGAAAGAGGAGGTCCTCTATATATATAGAGGAAAATGGTACCTATGCAGCCTGAGAAAACTCCAGGCCGTATATAAGCTGACCGACAAGATCCCCCAAAATATGGGTGTCAAAGCCGCATGCGCCGCATGCGCCGCTTCCACGTTGTACTGCACGAGGCAGACAGCGCCGCCAAAAGACGAAAGTAGCCTCTCGCGTCGCATATTTCGGAAGGCACAAAAAATTATGCGTCGCATGCGCCGCCTAAAGCAGACCCTGACCCCTCCACATGCAACTCTTTCATCCAAACCCTGCCGCATAGCGGTAGAATGCATAGCCCCAGGTCGCATAGGGCCAGGCGGCATAGTCCTACGCTGCATAGCGCCAGACCACAAAGACCCTGGCCGCATAATGCCAAGCCGAATAACCCCTGGCCGCATAACGCCCGGACGCATAGTTTCTTGGCCGCATAGCGCTTTGGCCGCATAGCACCAGGCCGCATGCGCCACGAAGCAGCTAGCAGCCGTGCATGCAACTCGCAAATAAAGAAGAGCACGAGCGCCATACGATGATGCTGACGTGCTAAGTGCAAAGTGTGCCAACAAAGTGCCACTTTGCGCCCTTGAGCCCGTGTCCGAGTCCGAGTCTGAGTTGTTTCAGGGCTTAGCTCATAAGAAAAACTTTCCAAAGGTGGTGACAAAACAAAGATTATCATAATGGAGTTCACACTTAATCCCTCTAGGAAAGTTAAATCACATGGGCCTCCACCCCATGTGCATATACCAATACTAAGCATAGCTATATATTGAGATATACACATTGGTGGTTTTCTAATGTGGAACTAAAACTCCCAAAACTAAGTAGAAAATATCAATAATCTCCTACATATATCATAATATATGGTTGAGCATTCCACACAGTGACTACCATCATGTATTAGGATAGATGTCACCGACGACTTGAATCTTCCTACATGGGTCAAACAACAGTATGATAAAAGAATGGACTAGGCCTTGAATTCTGCACCATAGCTGCTATTCTTTCCACTCACACAATAACCTCAGCTGTGCCATCCGGTCACACGTTAAAGGCCCTGTGCTGACCTTGTCTCAGTATATGTATTTTGGGCATCTACAAGCTTTTCCACAAGAGACGACCTACATCTCTATCTATACAATTAGGTAAGTTCTTTCACTATAAAGAGTTTATTATCCGGCATGAAGCCTTGCGCTTCTGTGTGGTGCTATGCCGCATGACATGGGTACCCAAGGCCGAGGATCCCCTCTGGTGGTGTCATGCCATTGTAGCATGAGGACACATGCCTCTTAGTAGTGCCGTTACTACACACAACATGAAGCCTTACGCTCTTGTACGGTGCTACGCCATTGTGATATAGCTTAAAGCCGAGGTTCACTCCCTCATGTGGTATCACCTACTATAGCATGAGGTCACATGCCTCTTAGTATTGTTGTACTATATATCAACATGAAGCCTTGTGCTTCCATACGGTGCTACGCCGCTATGACATGGCTTAAAGCCGAGGTTCACTCCCTCATGTGGTGTCACCCACTGTAGCATGAGGTCACATGCCTCTTTGTAGTGCTGTACTACCACTCTCTATCTCTTTTCAATATTAGGCTACCTACCTATGTACGGTACTACCGCCGCTGTGACAAGGCCCAAAGTCAAGGTTCACTCCCTCGTGTGGTGTCACGCCACAATAGCATGAGATATAAGTTCCTTGTAGTGCTGAAACTACTCGTGCTTCCTGCAATACACGCTGGACATTCACTCTGTCCGAGAACTCATTAAGACGTTAAAGCCATCATTCCACAAGAAATATTCTGATCAAGAAAAAAAAAATTAGACCACAGTGGTTCAGGATAAGTATCCCACAATGTCCCTGGGGACTACCCACTGTACCTAATATTCTCCTAGTTAATGGTCCTCCCTTGAACCAATATCTAGATGCCTGATAGATTTCTCTTTGAACCAGTAGCATAAAACTTAATGGTAGGATTACAGAGTACCAGAGGTCCTCCATGTCACGCCCCGATCCCGAAAGGGTCAATCGTCCTCGCTGGATCCTTCACGGAACCGATTCGTCCTCGCTTGGGGCGTGATACCGTACGAGCCTGGAGTTGCGCTCGTACAAGGCAAGAACTTACAGTTATAGGAACCCACTTTGAAACACAATTTAGAAAACACATTCACAGATAATTGAACACAAGTGCAGGAAAAAAATATGCTTTTTCATTGATAATTCAGAGTAATTTACATAGAGTCTACATTTGATGCGCCTTCTCGGCTACTTGAATTACATTAGAAAAGATAACTCAAAATGCAGGGCGCGCTCCATCAGATAGTCCCCGTCGTCCATACATTACGCCCTTGTATAGGTTGAAAGTCCAAGCCTCCAAAATGATCTGACTTCAACTATACTTCAAAATAGAGGTGCTCCTAACGCCTCTTCGTCTATCCACTAGCGTTGCACCGTCTGAGTGCCTGAAATAGTTGCCCACAACGTGGGTCAGTACTCAACTTGTACTGGTGAGCGGGATGAATCCCACTCGACTAAATCGACACTAGCTTATTAGGGGCGAGCATGCATTAAGATTACTTCTATAAAGAAGCAAGTGACTTCAATTCATATCAGTTGCATGTTTTGATATAAATGAAAATAGCATTGAATCCAACCAGTGCATCGATTGCTTACTCAACCGATGCACACCTTCCCTGCAACGAAACACAAGTATACTTACCATCTGCACAAGACAATAAATTAGCATGTGTTCTATTCTATACGGTCATTGGTGTGATCGACACCTTAGGGACATATTCCAAGCATTAACGGCGCGCCCTATCAGCCCGGGTAGCAAGCCCCGCTGGAGGTCCCGCAATGCATCGTGATGAACACGAATCAATATTTTCCTCCGGATCGATACGGTTCCAGTGCCCCGGAAAGCCGTTTCGAGGAAATGATAAACCTTGTGCACAAGTTGTCCCAGACCATGCAAATGCATGAACATTTTATATCTCACACAATGCATCGAATTAAACAGATGAAGTAAAGCAGCAATATATATATCTTATGCAACAGTTCATATTTTCTCAATGCGGTGTTCCGATTTTGATATCCCATGGGTCCAAACTCTATCCGAGACACCAGGCCGTAACCAACAACCAAATTCCCATTCCAACCAACTGAATTTATAAGGTGTGCAAGCATATAGTAAAATTAGTCTACAATTTCCATGTTCCTTTCTTAGTGGCTGGCATGCATTGTGGCTAAGCATATCCTAGGCGTCCAACCGGGCATCATCGAGTGAACGTTTGAAACATTAGAGATGTTGGCGTGAAGAAGTAGGAAAGAAGGGACCAAACTACTCACTGGTTAAGGGAAAAGTTGCTGAAACAAGGAATCCCGCCTAGCGACGATCAAACGTCAGTTACGCGGACCTGCAACAGCACGAGCACCGAGTTAGAATTTTTGCCTATCCTTCCTTGCCGAACTCCCCAAAATTCAAGCTCCAATCAATAAAACCAACAGCGAAAACCAAGCAACTCGAAAGCAACACCAAATCAAATCCCAAAGCGGCAATCAAGAAAACCAAGCAACCAAACACTAAAACTATTGGACTCGTTTCAATAGAGGCCTTTCCATGAGTTGGAAAGGATCATCGCATTTCGTCCGTGGCAATAAGATGCCGAAGATCTAAGCATACTCTGACGGACTAGCCACAAGCCCAATTATATAGTGCACATCCCGGTCGGATCGGGATTTGAGGCACTACACTCCAAGCCCATATCTGTTCTGTCCTTGACTATGTGCAGTGTTACTGCCGCTGTGATATGGCCCACAGCCGAGGCTTCACCATTCAAGGTACCTCATGGTGGTGTTACCCCATAGTAACATGGATAACTATGCTCCTTCATAGTGCTTGATGCTGACTATATGCGGTGCTACTGCCGCAGTGACATGGCCCAAAGTCGAGGCTTTACCCTGTCGAGGTACCTCAGGGTGGTATCACCCCACGGTAGCATGGAGTACTATGCTCCTTTATAGTGCTTACGATCAGCTGGAACTTGAGGCCTAATATGAACGGATCCGACAGATTTACCTGACTCCGATCTTCTAGATACTGTAATAATCCGTGCTAGCTGCGCTTATTCAGTGTTATGTATTGGCCCTTGAGGCCTATCATGAACGGATATGCCACAATCACCTGGCTCTGAATATTAACCACTGTAATGATCCACGCTGGCTGCGCTCATTAAGTGTTCTGTATTTTATTTACACAATTCTCTTCAGACCTTTGAAGAGATGATTACATGCTACTACTGCAACTTCCTGGTTTTTAAAGTATGTCGGTATCACCCAAATCTGTGTACTAACCATATGAAGATCATCTGAGAGATTCTGCATCCTGATTTATATACTGCAGTTGATAGTGCAAAGAACTCTGAGAGTAAAGACTGCTTCTTCGACTTCCATGATATAGCAGCACCACTCCTGGAGAAGTCACATCCTCATGTAGATCTTTCACTCTTCTTTCCTGAGCACCAACTGGCATCACTGAAGCCTTCCATCATATCTGGATAACTAATGTAGTGCAGGTTATACCACTGAGTCCACTTGAGAATACTAACGACTCTCTTCATAGCTTTCAATATTCAACAACATACATAATGCTCGTGAACTGGCTCAGCATCCCTACAGCGAGAGCTATATTAGGCCTGGTGGTACTCGCAGCTTGAATCATGCACCTAATGATGCTCGAGTAAACCAATTGTCTGATGCTTTTCCTTGGATTAGGATTCTTCATCTTTATGTTACACCTGAGGAGTATCGACCCTGATACCCAAAGCGTGTGACCAATCTTCTTATGAAGAAAGCTTATGATTGAGCAAGCCCACCTGGCATCCAAATTATCTTATATCCTTAGGATGAAATCTACAATCCTATGTCCTGGGTCTGGACAAAAGGACACCTTTGTTCTAGTGACACTTCTATATCCACAATTGAGATTTAGCAAGTCGTCCACATAGATAAAAAAGATGACTCTTTCATTATCAGCGAACTTCGTGTACACCCACACTTGTCTGTCTCGCTAATACTGTGATAACTTTGACTAGATGACTTTTCAAACTTTTGCTGCCACATCCTAGGATTTACTTTAGGCCGTATTGAGATATAACCAACCCGCAGATTGTCTTCAAACATGAATGACACTGTTGTTCGTGAATCTCTTATGTCTGTCTTCCTCCAAGACTTGTTGTCTTTCCTTCATCTGATAAACAATCAGCTTATAAATAGCAGCTACGACAATCATCATCCTAATATATGATACCTTTAACGAGGTACCAAAGAACTCAATCCCCTGTATCTGAGAAAACCTATAGGCTACAAGCCTAGTCTTGAACTCAATTGTTCTGTCTACTTCCATTTCCTTCTACTGAAGATATATAAGCATCTGAGAGGTTTAACTTCTTCAGACAGATTGATCAACATCCAAGTGTTGTTATGGGGTCAATCTCTTCATGGACTGCCTTCTCCCAACAGACCGAGTCTCTGGTCTTCATCGCCTCATCATTGGAAAGTGGTATGACCTCCATATGATAGGTGATAAGATCATCTTTGGTCTTTCGACCTTCTGACACTTCTAGCAGACTGCTCTTCGAGTTCTTGTTCAAATATTCTCTTAAAAGATAACTCCTTCCTAGACTACTTCTTCTTTTACTGAAGTGCCAACAACTATGGCTGATACGGTCCTCCGAAAAATCCCCATAATCGAGCGATATATATGTGGATCTGACTTTGAACTAGAGTTACAACAGAAGTAATGAACGGTACTTAGGACATGACCGTAAGTACAACCTTTTCCCACAGACAATCTGGAAGACCATTTGTACAACAATATATAAATTATTATTATTGTCAACTGTTGGTCCTTCCTATCCGCACCTTCAATAGACTGGGAGAATACGAAGATGTCGTTCCTTAGTCAATTCCATGTTCTAGACTGAATGATGCGAATCGAAAGAACGATGCATGTTCCATAGTGAATTCCATGTTCTAAGTTGAACGATGCGAATCCAAAGAATGATGCATGTTCCATAGCCAATTTCATGTTCTAAACTGAACGATGTGAATCCAAAGAACGATTCATTTTGTATTGAAAACTTCTGAGTCTATTGAGTTGTAGACCGGTGTGATGCTCGGCTCCAAACTTGAAGTCCCTAAGGTTCTCGAACGCATATCCTTCGATTATGAGAAGATACGTGAACGCGTTTCCCAAGAAATTGTTGAAGCAGGACGTGATAAACTTTATCCCGGCCCTTTGTATAGAATAAAAGTCACAGATATCTGAGCGCACCAGCTCCATAGAATCTGTACTTGTAGTCATCCGTACGCTAAATGGCTTCCTGACTACCTATGTCTAAACATAGCCATCACGTGTCTCCACTTTCTTACCCCTACATCTTGGAGATATCCCTGAACTAGACATCTTTGTTGAAAAATATGTCTTAGTTAGATGCGTCATAACTCAATAAGAGCAATCTCTTCCTCAAGCCGAAAGTCCAGAATCATAATCCTGATCCCTAGATCTTCTGCTTGATACTTGTTCGCCATAGAGAGATTTTTTTTAGATAGTGATCTTCTTTGGTGAACAACCCTTTTCTAGAGCATGCGTGGCCAGATGCACAAGTGTCTATCCACCAGTTAGTAACCACGCTTGATGACTCAACCTGCGCAATCATAGCAACCAAGTTAAGTAATCAAAGGAACCAAGTTTAGTTATACCTTGCTATATTAGTTTGAATTGGTTCTGCTTTCAAGCACCAATTTCAGCCATGCACCAAGTCATGTCTAGTACAGTGACTTTTATGCACCTAGGCCACCATGCGCCAATCTTGCTATGCGCAGAGACAACCATGAGTATAAGATACTATGCGGCCAGCTTTGTTATGCGCCAAGACCTTCAATGCGCTTCCATGCGGCAAGAGTCTTCGTGCGATAAGAGTCTTCCATGCGGCAAGAGTTTTCCATGTGGCAAGAGACTGCCATGTGACAAGAAACTGTCATGTGGCAAGAGACTGCCATGCGACCAAGTCTTGCCAACTGCCAAGAACTATCTTGCGCTAAGTCCTTTTATGCCAAACTCTGAAATCATTTGTCATCTTAAAATCTTTCTTCCGACTGGAATGCGCGTCCTTCAAACGCTAACTCCTATATCCTGGGAACTGGTAGGTTCCGACAATTCACGTTCAACATTTGACAAAGGACTCATTCCCTCATCCAAATGTTCGAAGTATATCCCGTCAATCTTCTCAAGTTTGTGAAAACTTGTTGGCGAGAAGATTTGATCGGATGTTATACCTCTTTCTTCGAATCTTGCTTTAAGATTGTTAGTCCCGAGGAGGATCAAAGATGGTAGAACGCAGGCCATATCAGAGCTACTAGAGAGACCCGAAGGTCCGCTCTCTACTAGAACCCAAGTTGTCGTTGAGATCAGAGATTCACACAAGAGTTCCTCATCTGTTATATCTTGATTCCAAAGAAGCAAGAACCAATAATAGGTTACAAACAAACTTCGAGAAAAAAGAAGATTACAACAAGCAACAAGAAAAATGTTCTTCTCTTTTCGTTCGTAGATGCTACAATGAGAATGAACGAGCAAAGAAAAAGCTAAAGAAATCTCCTTGATGGGGTAGCCAAAACTACCGTTGCTCAAAGTAAGATTTGCCGTACAGACGATCTGCCCCCAGGAACTTTTTAAGTTTATAAATGAACTTCTTGAACGCTCAATGTTACCTTCAAAAAAATACTCGAAAAACACAATGCGAGAGAAAAACACAACAACTATGTAGCCTGAGGAAACTCCAGGCCGCATATGCGCTGACTGGCTAGATCCCCCAAAATCTGGGTGTCAGTCACAGGCGCCGTCCGCGCCATCTCCGCCGTCGGTCACACTGTACTGCACGAGGCAGACAGCGCCGCCAAACGCAGAAAGTAGCCGCTCGTGTCGCATGTGCCGCATATTCTGAAAGGCACAGAAAACCATGCGCTGCCTAAAGCAGACCTTGTCCCCTCCACATGCAACTCGCTTATCCAAACCTAGCCGCGTAGCCCTAGGCCGCATAGCGTCTGGCCACAAAGACCCTGGCCGCGTAGCCCCTGGCTGCATAACCCTTGGTCGCATAACGCCTGGATGCATAGTTCCTTGGCCGCATAGCGCTTTGGCCGCATAACGCTTTGGCCGCATGCGCCACGAAGCATGCGTCCGAGCTAGTAACAGTGCAAAGTGGAAAGTGCGCAAACAAAAATTTACTTTACGCCCTTGAGCCCGTGTCCGAGTCTGAGTCGCTAAGCCCCTTCAGGACTTAGCTCCAAAGAATTTTTTTTCCAAAGGTGATGACAAAACAAAGATTGACGTCATAATGGAGTTCACACTTAATCCCTCTAGGAAAGTCAACCCACATGGACCTCCATCCCATGTGTATATACCAATACTAAGCATAGCTATATATTGAGATATACATTAATATGAAATTAAAACTCCCAAAGCTAAGTAGAAAACACTAACATAGTGTTTATAGATACTTTTATCTCATTGGCAATTACTTTTATTCGATCTCTTTCACATCACATCCAGCAAGTCCTAGTATTAGTCTAATACAAAAGAGTTTCCTTCTCTTCTGCTACTTAATTTACTAATCTTATGTTTAGTGGTTGGCATTAGTTTCTTCAAGATAACTCATGCCCTTAGGGGGAGTTTGGCTTAAGTTTTTGAGGGTTGAAAATAAGATTTAGATTTTTTATTCATGTTTGATATATGTAAGATTGAGAATTTGGAGGGAATATGACGGAATTCATATTCTCATGGTTATGGAAAAGTAATTCCTATTACCTCCCTTGTGAATAGTTTTGCTTTTCTAGAATTGTTGCTTGAATATTTTATTGGACAATAACATCCTTACTTTATTTTCAAAATTTTAACTTATAATATTCCAAACATGTAAATTTAGGTAATAGAAATATGAAAGAATATTTATGAAAAACTAAATAAATTAAGATTTTATTTTTATATTTTCAACCTAATATAATCAAACATGAATATGAGAATGTTGAATTTCTATACCCTACAAATTAAATAAAAAATATTCTTTTAGGAATATAAAACCTTTATCCAAACCCACCTTATGCTGTTAATATAGTATTTTATGTAATCACAACCAAGATGTCTGGATCAGATGGTGCAGGACTTCAAGAAGTCCTTCCACAATTTCGTATTTAAACATTTTGTACATGTTTCTCCCTCAAAATGGAGAGAGCCCCATTCTATATATCCAATTAAATTTTTTTTTTTTTTTTTTCTCATAGCGTAGGATTAACCCATTGCCCGACCGGAAAGACTTTTAAATTTTAATTATTTCTGCACTCATGAGAATTATGATGATAACATTAAGTCTTTGTTCCACAACTTATTGTTGTAAGCTTATGAGATGAGATGTAATTCCTTGTTTAATATTGTAGTAGGCTTATAAATTAATTTTGACAGAAGAATCTTTCCTATCTAATATAGTATATACTAAAAGGGTATTAAATGAGATATTAGTGTTCATTTTACTAAATAAGTTATGCATGGAAACCAATTAGTGCACATGGATACACATTAGATATAGAAATCGATTTCTATTTGTCCACATATGTATAATTTATTTAGAAAAATAAACATTATAGCTAATATTCAATTTTCCTATACTAAAAATGTAACAAAATAAACTATAAGTAGCATGTAAAATAAATCGGTTGCAGGGAATAATATAGCAAAGAGAATAATAGCCGTCATCAATCATCATCATGCAAAATATTTTGTAAGAAAATCTATCTAAGAATATTCTTCACTCCAACGTATTCCACTCCAACCGATCACCCATACCGAAACCAACCTAAACCATTTCCCACGTGCAGCCATTTCAAATCCCCACCACTTCCCGCGTACCCGCACGTGCCACTCCCCGCCCCGTAATTCCTCACAGCTTCCATGCGCTCGCCCACACCACCGGCTGCTCCTTCCACGCCAACATAACCCCGGCGGGGTCCGCCGCTTCCATCGACCACCCTTCCCGATACCTCCGCAGCAGCGCCCTCACGTCGTCCTCCACGTCGTCGCTGAACGCCGCCTGCACGAACCCCGCCGCCCTCATCCTCGCCGACCACCCGCCGGCCGTCTCCCTCCTCTCCTTCGACTCCGAAGCCGGACACGCGACCAGGTCCACCAGCGCCCGACCCGCGGTCCTCTCGAGCGCCAGCCTCTCGTTGCTCGTCTTGGGAAAGCTCTCCTCCAACGAGTCGAAATAGGCCGAGAAGAAGCTCAGGCTCTCCCTAAACCCTTTCAAGAACACCTCCTCCTGGTCCTCGTCCTCGTCGTCGTCGTGGCCATCGCTTAGGTCCGCCTCCTCCTCCACTACGGTAACTATCTTCGGCCGGAGCTGGCAGAGGGAGGCCAGGATCGAGTCGCGCCTCCGGTTGGAAGGGGAGACCCCGTGCAACGCGTTGACACAGTTGATTGCAAGGGCAGAGTCGGAGAAGTCCAGCTGGCCGAGGTCGAGGGTGGAGAGGTCGCCGGCGTGGTGGACCACGTTGAAGGCGAAGGGCACGCCCATGAGCCGGGCGAACTTCTCCATCCGCGCGGAGATCTCCTTCATGACGCGGTGTGCGGAGGAGGGGACGACAGTGGTGATGGAGAGGTGCGGTGTGTGGTCGGACGAGCGAGTGGCGAGGGCTTCGAGAAGCGTGGGCCACTGGGTGCATAAGGTGTTGCTGAGGTCCAGTATGTGGAGGCGCTGCTGCGGGGGGCTGCTGTCGAGGAAGGACTCGAGGATGGCTCCGTTGGCGGCGACGTGTCCGAAGGAGGACCAGGGGCTGAGCTCCTGGAAGCGGAGGGCGACGCGGCGGGTGGAGTCGAAGGAGGCGGTGCGGTCGGAGGCGGAGGAGAGAGTTCGTAGGGTGCGGGGGCCCGAGGAGGTGAGGCGGGCGAAGAAGGCCTGGAGGAAGTAGGCGGCGAGCTTCTGGTCGGTGTCTCCGTAGGGGGAAGATAGCTCATTTAGCATCCACATCAGCTGCTGGACCTTCTGGGTGTCGAAGGAGGCCACGGCACGAGCGCAGTCGGTTAGAAGTTCGGAGGCCCAGCGGGGGCCCAAGTCGTGGAGGTTTGCGTTGGCGTTGAGGTTGAGGCCCGGGGGGAAGGAGAAGTCGGCGTCGGCGTCCGAAGGAGGGGGTGGGGTGGGGATTAGATTAGGGTTAGGGTTAGGGTTTGTGGAAAGGAAGTGTTTGGAGGAGGAAGAGGAGGAGAAGTCTTCATCCATGTAAAGGTGGTGGTTCTTGCATTCTTCTTCTTCTTCTTCCTCCTGGGAGGTTGAAGAGTGGTGGTATTGGTGGAAGTAGTAGGCTTGGTTCTGCTGGTAGTACTGATGGTGGGATTTGGAGGATCTTGAGCTCGAGGTCCGGCTGGAGGAGTTGAATGAGAATTGATTCTGTTGCTTGTGATGTTCAGAGGACTGGAGGCTCACTAACCTGAACAAAGTATCCATTCATCTACCACATGAGAGAGATCTATAGACTTTTGATAGAAAAAGAGAGGAATATGTAGTTTGCTTTAGGGTTTTAAAAGGGAAGAAGGGGAGGATCATGACTCTTGAGGTTTGGAACTTAGTAAGGTTTGCTTTTTCAACTAAGACTCAGTCTACCGTACTCGAGTTACCCTTGTGGTTACCAATGAGAGGTATAAGATTTTAGCTGGGTGGCGGAAGATCAGTGGATCGAGCCACGGGGACGTATTATTCCTTCAACTTATACTTGTTTTTCTGAATAGCAGTTGTTGGATTGAGTTTTTTGACCATTCAGATTAAATCGAAATCTCGCGAAAAAACTGAATAGTTTAAGGATCTAATTTGAACAGTCAAAAAAGTCAATCCAACGATTATTATTTTAAAAAATATTTTCGAATAACATGCAAAAATGCTTAATAACGGAGATCCCCCCCCCCCTCTCTCTCTCTCTCTCTCTCTATATATATATATATATATATATATATATATTATAATAAAGTAAATTTTATTCAGGTCCCTCTGAGATCGAGGCTGCAACTCAGCACGAAGGATTACAACAAATTCAGTCCGAAGACCAATATATACAATCTCTAGCCCGAATGCTCCATCCTAGCCTGAAGACTCCTAGCCCGAAGGCACATGTTCGAACGTTCCATCCGATCTGAAAATCTCACACAGCCGAAGCCGCACCGTACCGCGCCTCAGCAGCTCACACTAGCACCACATATGCACCATGCATTGCAGTTGCGCTCGACCCGGGTCGCACTTCACCGCTTCACTGCACCTGCAATGCACCCTCATTTAATTTTTCAAAAGAGAATTAAATGACGTCCAAGGAGCTCGAACCCGTAACCGTCTGAATAGAATGCCTCGGTCTTAACCATTAAGATGAAGCCTCATTGACATATATATATATATATATATATATATATATATATATATATATATATATATGAGGGATCTATATCTTCGATTTTTTGTATTTTTATGTTATCAATTACTGGATCTTGTTTATATATATATATATATATATATATATATATATATATATATATATATATATATATATATGAGGGATCTATATCTTCGATTTTTTGCATTTTTATGTTATCAATTACTAGATCTTGTTTAAGTCATATAATCTTAATCATTGATTTGACTGGTTCAAATCAATAGTTTAAATTAGATGACTTATTATTACAAACATAAAAAAGTTTGAAAATGTATAATAAGAAGGGATACCCCTCCTCACATATATATTCCTTCACTGAAGGAGTGACTGCATGCTTTGTAGTGATAGGTGAGATACAAAACTTTTGGTGCTATAATCTACGAGAGGTGAGTGGGTTTTTCAATTATAAATTGGAATAAAAGATGGATACGTGTTACTCTCCTCTCCAGGATGCGGGTATTAGTACTGTGCACTTACTCTTTTGCTTTTATTAATTAAAGGAGGGAAGAATTAATAAATATTAATAAATATTGGGATGAATGGCAGGGCCAGTCATAGAGGAGAGCTAGAAGGAATAGTTTTGCCGGTTTCTTTAAGGTGACATGGATAACAGAGGAATATATTAGGCATGCCATGGGGGAATCATGATGATCAAACCCACCAACTCCTCTCCCAAGACACTAATTCTTTTGCTTGCACCACTTGATCCTCTCCCCAAGGCTCCAAAGCAAGCCCATGCTTTGGCATTCTTTTATGACGTGTTTCTTTGTTAACAAAATAAGTAATAGCCACCAACAACAATATGTTCATTCTTCTCCATATATATGAAAACTTTCTTTTATCAATGCACAAGCATAATATATGCATTCTTTCGGGTTGGGTGGTAGCTATATATACATATTCATTTCCATCAATCCTACTTCACCAAATCTATGAGTCTCTTTGTGTCACATTTTCTCTATTATGAACCTAAATAGTAAATACTACTAATGCGTACCAGCTAAGAACTCCTTTAGCCAATTTTCTGTCTTTTATATATATATATATATATATATATATATATATATATATATATAGTTCCGAGACGAATCTAAGATGGTAGAACATGGACCAATAGCAAAACTACAAACAAAATCCGAAAGTCCACTCTCTACTATAATCCAAATTTTCGTCGAGACACAGAGCTTCCGGCAAATAAGTTTGTCCTCTGAAGAACTCGATTCTAACGGATCACAAAGAATCAATGGAGAAGTTGACACACCAGAAACTCGCAAGAGTCTCTCTCCAAGTGATGCACAACTCCTAAGAAGCACACCTCCAAAAATATGTTACAAACTGACTACAAAAAAAGAAGATATAAAAAATTGTTCTTCTCTTTATGTTCGCAGACGCTATAATGAGATAGAACAAAACAAAGAGAAGAAGAAGAAATATCTAAACAGAACTCCTATTGGGTGATCAAAACCACTGGCGCTCAAAGCAAGATTCGTCCTATCCGCGATATGCTCCCAGGATCCAGCAAGCTCTCGAAGAACTTCTGGAACGCTCGTGTCACCTCCCTCCTGAACTCACACGAACTCATGGACTCATAGGCGCAACAAACTCTCTTCAACTCTATCTATCTCTCAAAATTATGAATCACCCTTCAACGAGCAACAAACGAGAGTATTTATAGAGGAACCTAGCCACACAGTCGGTTACAAAGAGATTAGAACGAAATAAATTCAAATCCCCAAAAATCTGATCTGAATTAAAGACACAATCTTTCTATAACCGACTCTGAACTGCCTTCAGCACAGCAGTGCATCAGGACAGCGTTGCAGACGGCCAGCGCGCATCGCGCATCACCCAGCGCCCAGATGCGCATGCGCGTATAGCCGCCCATGGTGCAATGTGCGCCAACAAAGCTCTACTTTGCGCCCTTGAGCCCGGGTCCGAGTCCGAGTCCGAGTCACTAAGTCCCTTTAGGGCTTAGCTCCTATGAAATAAATTCTAAGAGCATGAAAAAAGCATAAATGCTTTCATGGGGAGTTAATCTTTTTTCATCCTAGGAAAATACCCTCACATGGCACCCTTGTGCCTCATCATACCCCATGTGCATACCTCAACACAAGCAAAGAATTATATTAAGATATTCACTTGGTGGTGTAGCTGATGTGAGACTATCTTTCATTAGTCCAAAGGCAAAAATATCAATAATCTTCCACATATCTCAATATATTGATTGAGCGTTCCCCACAGTGACTGTCCATCATGGATTATGATAGATGTCGCTTTGACTTGAATCTTTTTGCATGGGTGAAATAGCTGTATGATAGAAGAATGGACTAAGCCTTGAATTCTGCACCATAGTTGTAGTTCTTTTCACTCACATAATGACATCAGTTGTGCTTCTGGTTGCACATTAAAGGCCATATGCACGCCTGGTTTCGGTGTATGTATTTTGGGCTTCTACAAAGTTTTTTCTCAAGAGACGTCATATATCTCTTTTCATACACTATAGGTGAGTTCTTTTAAAGAGTCCTTGTCATGAAGCCTTGTGCTTCCTTGCGGTGCTACGCCGCTATGACATTGCCTAAAGTTGAGGTTCACTACCTCATGTGGTGTCATCAACTGTAGCATGAGGTCTCAGCCTCTTTGTAGTGCCAAACTACCCAACATGAAGCCTTGCGCTTCCTTGCGGTGTTACGCCGCTATGACATGGCTCGCGTAGCCGAGGATTTACATCTTTTATCTCTGTGGTATCACACCCATGTAACATGAGGTCACCGGCCTCTTTGTAGTACTTCCTACCACTCTTCATTCTACAATATTAGGCTACCTGGCTATGTGCGGTGCTACTGCCGCTATGACATGGCTCACGAAGCCGAGGTATTACCCTATCGAGGAACCTCATGATGGTGTCACCCACTGTAGAGACCTTACGCTCCTTTGTAGTGCTGCGCTACCGTGCTTCCTGCAAAGCACACAAGACATTCAAAATGCTTGAGAACTCATTAAGGCGTCTAAGTCATCCTCCCATAAAATTTGTTCTAGGAGTTCTATTTAGAACTTTCTTCTTCTCTTTGTTCTGTTCTATCTCATTGTAGCGTTTGCGAACGTAAAGAGAAGAACAATCTTTTATAGCTTCTTTTTCTTTGTAGTCAATTTATAACTTGTTCTTGGAGGTGTGCTTTGTAGGAGTTGTGCATCACTTGGAGATAGACTCTTGCGAGTTTCTGGTGTGCCAACTTCTCCCTTGGTTCTTTGTGATACATTGGAATCGAGTTCTTCAGAGGACAAACTTGTTTGCCGGAAGCTCTGTGTCTCGACGATAACTTGGGTTCTAGTAGAGAGCGAACTTTAGGGTTTCGCTTGTAGCTCTACTATTGGCCCGTGTTCTACCATCTTAGATCTGCCTCAGAACTAACAATATCAAAGCAAGATTCGCCCTATCCGCGATCTGTTCCAAGGATCTAGCAAGCTCTCGAAGAACTACTGGTACGCTCGTGTCACCTCCCTCCTGGACTCGCACGAACACCTGGACTCCTTGACGCAGCAACCACTATTCAACTCTCTCTCTCTCTCTCTCTCTCTCTCTCTCTCTCTCTCTCTCTCTCTCAATTATGAATCACCCTTCAAAGAGCAACGAAGAAGAGTATTTATAGAGGAACCTAGCCACATAGTTGGTTACAAAAAGATTAGAACGAAATTAATTCAAATCCCACAAAATTTGATCTGAATTAAAGACGTAATCTTTCTATAACCGATTGACTCTGAACCGCCTTCAGCGCAGCAACTCATCAGGACAACGACGTAGTGGCCCAGCACGCATCACCCAGGGCCCAGTGCAAAGTGCGGCAACAAAGAGCCACTTTGCGCCCTTGAGCCCAGTCCGAGTCTGAGTCATTCCTATGGAATAAATTTCAAGAGCATGACAAAA
>JAYESA010000008.1:203826985-203854485 GCA_036927795.1 Iris macrosiphon
TCCCCGTGTCTTTATTTGCTTAAAGCATCTCAATCCTATTATTTTATTATGTATTATCATTTTTATGTAACATATAAGACAATATTTTTTTTTTAAAAAGTGATAAAATTATATGTAAAAAAGTAGTAGAAAAGAATAATCTAGGTCTTTCATTCATCATGATATTACATATATATACATCCACATATAAACTTGGGTCTATGTCACATGAGTCAATCACCATATA
Source organism: Iris macrosiphon (assembly GCA_036927795.1). NCBI lineage: Eukaryota > Viridiplantae > Streptophyta > Magnoliopsida > Asparagales > Iridaceae > Iris > Iris macrosiphon. The sequence goes on from JAYESA010000008.1 coordinate 203,827,212, forward strand.
TACAATTTAATCCCAATACTCCCCTCAAGTTGGAGCATGCAAGTCACAAATGTCCAACTTGCGCAAAAGAAACTCAAATTGTCGTTTGTCCAAAGTTCTGGTGAAAACATCCGTCAATTGTCCATCCGTCGGCACATGAGATGGGCGAATAACTCCATCAAGAACATCATCTCTCAAAAAGTGACAATCCACCTCAATGTGTTTTGTGCGCTCATGAAAAACTGGATTCTGCGCAAGATGTAAAGCAGATTGGCTATAACAAAACAAATCCATAGCGCACGAATGTTGCACCCCCAAACTGCCAAGCAACCCTTTAAGCCACTTAGGCTCACACGTGATCGCCGCCATCGCACGGTATTCTGTTTCAGCCGAAGAGCGGGACACCGTCACATGTTTCTTCGTCTTCCAAGAGATAGGCGAATCACCTAAAAAAAACCAACCAAACAAACAAAGAGCATCTCGTGATGGGACAACTCGCCCAATCGGAATCACACCACCCCCGGAGTCGCAAATCACAATCAGAGCAAAGGAGAATGCCTTGACCAGGACAACCTTTCAGATATCTAACAACCCTCAAAGCCTCATCCCAATGATCACGCTGGGGCTCATGCATAAACTGCGACAAGATGTGATCAGCGTAAGCCAAATCAGGCCTAGTAAACGAAAGATAGATCGGCCATCCCAGGAGTCGCCGATATGCTTCTCCATCCGACAACAGTGGACTTGTAGAGCGTGCAGTTGATGAGGTTGTTCCATGGAAAAACTTGCGGGTTTCGCCCCAACAATCCTGTCTCAGAGATAATGTCAAGTGTATATTTCCGTTGGCACAAAAAAATTTCCTCCGCACTTCGAGCTACCTTAACTCCAAGAATAAACTTCAACACCCCAAGGTCCTTCATATGAAAGAATATACTCAAATAATTCTTAAAGTCAGTAAGAGCAGCAAAATTATTGCCAGAGAGAATCAAATCGTCGACATACATAAGAACATTCATCTGAACATTACCCTTATAAAGAGTAAAAAGCGAATAGTCAGAGTACGATTGAAAAAATTCGTACTCTCGCAAAGAAGACGCCAACTTCGCGAACCAACAACAAGGTACATATTTAAGTGCATAAAGAGATTTTCGAAGCCGACATACCTGATGAGGACGTGTGGTTCAAAAACTAGGTGGTTGTTTCATATACACTTCTTCGGTAAGATCTCCATGCAGAAAAGCATTGTGAACATCCATCTGATGTAGTTCACAATTCTTTGCTGCAGTTACAGCTAGAAAAGCACGAACAGTAACCATTTTCGTAACCGGAGCAAAAGTATCAGTATAATCAATCCCTTCAACCTGATAATTTTTGAAAACCACCAAATGGATTTTAAGCCGCTCAACACTCCCATCAAAATTATACTCTATCTTATACACCCACCGGCTCTCCGAAGCACGTTTCCCAGCCGAAAGCGTCTCCATTATCCATGTATCATTATCCTCCAAAGCCCATATCTTCTTCTGTATAGCTTCACACCACCCTCCATCTTTAACCACCTCTTTAAAGGAGGACGGTTCTGTACCTGTTGTTAGAGCTGCAAGAAAATTTTTGTGTCCCAGAGAAAATAGATCACAATTCAAAAAATATGATATAGGATAAGGAGTACCTAAGGAGTGATTGGACGTGGTGGAACATTGGGAGGAAGGACTGGGACTCAACTTTCGTATTGTATTTATAACAAAATCACGGAGTTTCACAGAGAAAATTTTGGCACACATTTCATGCCCCACTGCTCCCTCACCATCTGGCGCCCCCACCGCCGCCTCATCCTCAGCCAGATTATCCTCCACAACAGCCTCACCCGTGCCACCCACGCCATCAGCCTCCCCCACTGCATCATTCTCATCCGGGGATACGACCGTCCCATCCGTATGAGGTAAATCATACCCTATAGTACTGTCGATCACATGATCAAAACCCAAATCATCATCACCCACGATAGAAGGCGCAAGCTCAGGTGAAGCCATACCACCACGATCATCTTCAACAGAATAGGAAAACTCAGTCTCATAAAATTTAACATCTCGAGAGACAAAAAAATCACCAGTAGCAAGATCATACAATTTCCAACCATTTTTGCTATGGGAATATCCCACAAAAATACACTTTCGACTGTGACTAAAAATTTGTCCAAATTAGCTTTTTGGTTATGTGCAAGACATAGACAACCAAAAATATATAATTTATCATAAGAAGGAGAAACACCAAATAAAATTTCATAAGGGATTTTAAAACCAAGAAGACTTGAAGGAGTTTGATTCGTTGAATAACCGGCCGCCAAAATACATTCTCCCTAAAAGGTAATTGGCAAATTTCCCTGAAAACATAAAGCATGTCCAACATTCAAAATATGTCTATATTTTCATTCGACCCTCCCATTCTGCTGAGGTGTACCTACACAATATGTCTGAAACAAAATATCATTCTATGCAAAGTAGTCACGCAGGCAATTAAACTCAGTACCATTATCACTTCGCACAATTCTAAATTTGGAATTAAATTGACGCTCAATCATAGAAAAAATGACGAGAACATCTTGTATACTTCAGTCTTATCAATTAACAAAAATACCCAAACAATACGAGAAAAATTATCTACAATCGTCAAAAAATATCGAACTCCACACGAAGAAGGCGTAGGATACGACCCCCAAAGATCATAATGTATCAAATCAAAAATTACAACATCCTGATAGTCACTAAAAAAAAAATACCTCGAGTTTGCTTTGCTTGATGGCAAACTTCACATGCCTTATTCACTGAACTACTATAGCTACTAACAACATGAAAAGACTTTACTACTTTATCCGAAAGATGTCCAAGTCGCTGATGCCAAATGTCCGAGAAGTCATCCCAGTCAGTACCAAGGCCTGAGTTTCGGTACAATATGAAAGTAGTAGAGTCCGTCCCGCCGTTCACCGAATAGAACATTCATGAGAACAACACCTGGTGCAACAGCAACACGTCCGCAGCACGAGAAAATCACAGTCCGTCCTTCCGGGAGTCCAACCAGACATTCCTCCATTTCTGTCACCCCCAACAATAAATCTAAATTTCCAGTAACATGATTAGAAGTGCCTGTATCAATAATCCAAGGTGCAATAGACTTACCCACAATACGGTCCTCCAAAGATTTGACCGACGAGTTACCAAGTAGAGAAATAAGTTGTTGCCATTGGTCCGGAGTTATTTTCGAAACACCGCCTCCACCATCACCTGCCATACGTGTCTGTGCCGCAGCCGTCGTGCCACGTTCTGCCACCACTGCACGCACCTCCGCACCCCGTCCACGTTCACCACCAGCCGCGTATCCTCCACCACGTCCACGACCAACCCCTCGTCTGCCGCCACGCAGCCTATCCCCCCACCAATCTGGAAAGCCATATTTCTCGAAGCAAGTGGCTTATTCATCTCCATTGCGTTTGCAAAAATTGCAAAGCGACTCCGAGTTATCCCGAGCATCCAAACGAGATGGCCCATGGTTAACAGAAGGAGTTTTAACCGCAAGTGCCATAACCTCGTCCCGCTCAGAGGAGAATTTTTTGGACGTGCGCAATTGTTCCTCTTGTAGCATGGATTGATAAGAACGTGCCAAAGTAGGGTACAGATCTTGTGCCAATAAAGTCGAGCGGACGTTGCCAAAGTATTCCTGATTGATCCCATTAAAAAAATGATGAAAGCGCTCCTCATCAACCCGTTTTTGTAGCTTTTTCGGGATATCATACATACATTTTCTGTAACTGCATGTCGGAATAGGTTCATAAGTCCCCAACTCATCCCAAAGAGTCTGCAATTGGCCGAAGTAGTCGACCACGGACATGGATTTCGTTTGGCGACACTCTGCCAACGAATGTTTAATCTGTTGAATTCTAGCGCCATTTCCCACGCTAAATTGGTCCTTGAGCGAATCCCACATCGGTTTTGCCTCCTCAAAGTAGGGTATCGTCTTCTTCACCTAAAGCGTCAATAGTGTGCAAGATCCATTGCACAAGCATCGATTGGACACAGTACCAATCCTCTAATTTGTTATTCTCTGTCGATTTATCGATAGACCCGTCAATAAACCCAATTTTTTGTCGAGCCCGTAGAGAAAGCCGAATAAATCTCGACCATTCCTCATAATTTTTCCCACGAAATACCACTTTCGTAATTATATTACCCGGATTGTCATTAAAATTAAGGTAATACGGGGAGGTAGGATCGATCCTTGTTGTCGTCGCCACCACTCGCCGTCGCCGCCATCGCTCGTCATACCGCCGATTGAAGGGAGACTCGCCACCGCCGCAGTAGAGAAAAAATTGTCACCACTGCTACCGCTATGGGAAAAGAAATCGTGTCATAGCGTCATGCTCCGATACAACGTGAAGAAGTAGTAGGAGAGAATAATCTAGGTCTTTCATTCATCTTGATATTACATATATATACATCCACATATAAATTTGGGCCTAAGTCACATGGGCCAATCACCATATATACAATTTAATCATACAATTTAATCTCAATATTATATTCACACAAGACAATGAGATAGAAAAGTGTTCTCCAATATAAAAGTATTGAGATGGCAATAAAAAGTACTTTTTCAACTTCCAAGACAACTCTTTTTTTATAAATATTTTTATTCATAATTGATGATGTGGAGGTAAAGTCATTGTGAAGTGCATTATCTAGAACAAGAAACCAATTTTATAATGTCTTTACCATGTCATGCCATGTGTCACGCCCCAGTCCCAAAATACCGAGAGACTGTCCACGTGGCAATGGCCAGCAACACAACTCCAATTGGCAAACCCAATTTAATGGACCCGTTAGAGTGCACTTAAGCTGTAATAAATATAAATACAGTCTCATGTCCACGACGTCTCATGTCTATAACACGCAAGATCATGACATCTAACTAGTACATCGAGTCATAATGATATCTATGTATAGGCAAGTCTCATGTCACAAATCATGTAAGCCTATACAGAATTACCACGAATAACTCAGAAAAGATTCTGTCACATAAATAATGTCAAGTATCCTATGGTATGACGTACTTGATAAAGCAAGAACGTAGAAATATATAGGATCGTGGTATCAACTCTCTAAGTGACATTACACGACTCCGTGTACGGCGTCGACACCCAAATCTGGTTCGGACTTTAAGCAATGTCTCACGGTCCTAGGTTGAACAGGTATATCACAGAAGTATATATATAGAAATAACTCAAGCAAATAATATCACAGGAACTACTGCAAGTTTGGCAAGGTACTCTTGCTTGTGTTCTGAGCTTCGTTAGTTGCTCTAATATAAGTGGAATCTCCAGGTACATCTCCGGATGCTGAAACAAATATTACCATCGCTCTCATAATACATGAAATATCTAGGATTGACTACCCATAAGTCCAATTTGGACACAGGGGCAGAATTGACAGTTTCGGGTCAAAGCGGGGTCCACATGTGGCCTACTTCGCACCGAAAAATGTGCCAAAGATAAAATTCTCTAAATTTGTCAAACTTAGTGTCTAAGAGTCCATAACGATGATACGAACTCAACGGACCATCCAGAACTGGATCCCGATGAACCGGTCAAGAAATCGTCCGTCAAGTAGAATCGTGGGGCCCACAAAATGGGGTTTCGTTAACGTTCTCAGAATTGAACCAAACTTGGGTCACATAACTAGCGTAATAATGCAAATATGATGTTGTAAGTTTTGTTGCGAAATGACAAACACACACAAAATTATGACGAGTGTCAGAATATGCCGATACGTGGCTTTTCGACAGATACACATTGATTCCGGTGTGCACGCACATCCAAATCAACTTTCGCAAAATTTTATACATTCGCGTTGACGATATGTGCCTTTTGGTATAATTTTCACACAATGAAGTCACCTCGTTTAGCGGGTCGTATCCCGTTTCGGAAAATTTTGGATTTAGAAAACTAAGTTTTTGGTCAAATTCAACAGCGAATAAAATACAGCATACAACGAATTAAAATAAACTAATTAAAAAAATTAAATCTCGGTTATATTGTCTAAATTACTATTCAAGCATAATTTAAAAGTATTAACTAGATTGGAAGAAAATTAACCATGAAGATGGGTGATTGGAACAGTTTCTGAACTACAAACTGGGTCATTTTTTCTGTTTTGCATCGCGAATTACGATCGACATAGGACACGATACACCGAACTAATTATACAGGATTCAAGAGGGTCATGTGGTCTTCACATAGGATTTAACGGCTCGATATTTAGTTAACTATGCAGAGAGTTACAAGGGCTAGAAGATGGGTACCTCGCTGTGTGTTGTGCTCGGGATGTCGGAGCAGCTACTTTGCTGCGGCGTGCGACGGCGGTCCGGCAACGGCGGCGGTCGGGGTTCGTCAGGATTGGAAGAGAAGTTGATGGTGGTGGTGTTCGGCTAGGCTAGGCTTTATATAGGGTGGTGTGAAGGGAGTTACAAGGAGATGAAGAAGAGGGGTCGGGGAGGTTTCAGGAAGAAGAAGAGATGGGGTCGGGGGTTTCGTTGCTGTTACAGCAGATGGGCGGTTGGTGAGTTTAGGTTGGTGGGTTTCAGGTTGCGGGTTCGGGTATGGGATTCGGGTTTGGTTAGTTTGGTTTGGGTTGGTTCGGTTTGGGTTGGTTTATTAAAACAATATATATATGTATGCATTTAGCTATCAAAAAATAGTTTTGGACCCCAATAAATTCCAGAAAAATTATACAATATTCTATTATTAATTATACACACAAAAATATAATTTTTGTACTATTTTAATAATTAATTTAATACACAAAAAATATAAATCTATGAACGAACATTTATTATAATTAACTAAAAATAATTAAAAAATTCTACAATAATAATTAATATAATTTTTAAATTAAATTCTAAACATCAGGATGTTTATAATCTACCCACCTTAAAAGAATTGCGTTCTCACAATTAAGAAAACGAAACGTAAGCGATCAAGAAAGGTTTGCTACATAAGAGATAACGCGGTTGCAAGACATGTTTGTTGATGCACGACACAAAGGATAAGAAACCATGAACAAGAAAAAATCGAGAGGAATGGTGAGGGTTTTGTTCAAGCAGAACACGTAGGAAAGCAATAAAAACGTTTTCCTAGGCAATGAGAGATGAGTAACTCAAGAGTAAAGGAGCCTGGTTAAAACAAAAATTAACTACAGATTATGAAAACTTGGGTACCACTAACATATTACTAATCTAGACTAACAAGTTCATGCTAACATAATATTAGGTTTAGGCTAGGGAATGGAACTAACAGGCACATGCTAAAGTATTACTAGGAATATTCGCTATTATAGCTAGCTATGATAAAACTAAATCTTACTCATATTCGCTACCCTTCGAGTATGTTTCTCCTCCATTGTCATAGCAAAAGCCTGTCCACGTCCCTGTGGTGGTGCCCTCTGCTATTGCTGGGCCTGCTGGAATAGTGCTGCCTGTGGTGCCAAGGGTGGCCTCGGCTGATATCCTCCCAGTGTTGGTAAAACTTGTCGGTTTACCATTGGTGTTCCCTCTCGACGCTCAGGTCAATCCTTGGCTGAATGTGGTTGGATCCGCAAATCAAGCATAATCCCAACTTGCGTCTACACTCGCTCTCGTAATGACCTCGCTTGCCATAATATTGACATGTAGGCAGTGCTGTGGAGCTACTCTGGGTGGCTGGTGCATGTGAGGTCTCTTTGCAGCTTCTCCCTGTGGTGCTCTGGCTGGTGCAGATATGAACGGCCATTTCTGGCTTGACTCTCTCCTGGTGACGCGCTCCATGCACCGGGCTGCAGCAATGACGTCCGTATAAGAAGTAGGTACAACAGAGCCGATTAATCTCTGTAGCTCAAAGCTAAGTCCGTCGAAGAACTTCTCTGCCTTCTCCTCTTCTGTCGAAATCAGAGTAGGGGCGAAGTGACTCAACCGGATGAACTCTGCATTGTACTCTTCTACCGTCCTTTTGCCTTGAATGAGGAGGTTAAACTTATCCCTAAGTTTCGCTCTGGCAATGGCTGGAATATACATCTCCTGGAAGAGTCTAGAGAACTCCTCCCAAGTGACTCGGTCTGGTCTGAGCCGTCTCTCCTCAGATAGCCACCAGTGATGTGCATTGCCCGTCAACTGCATTCTGATGACAATCATCCAATGCTTCCTCGGAAGCTCAGCTGCTTCCAATTGGTGTTGAGTGTTTGTAAGCCACTCATGAACTTCAGTGGCTCCTCCTTGCCAGAAAAGATACGGGGCTTCAGCTGGCAAAAATCAGTGATAGATCCCGTCGATGGTCGTCTAGCTGGTGGGTTCGCCTGCTCCAGTGTTGTCACTATGTTGTTCCTCAAGTTTTTCGCCTGGAGTTACTGGGCCTCTTGATGAACCTGCTATTGTGCTTGCATCATTACGTAGAATATTTGGAACATCTGCTGACCATCCATAGGCTGTCCTGGTGGAAAAAGGGCATTAGTGGAGTAAATTATGGTGGTGGTAGAATATCATCTCGTCGGAACCTCGAGGTGTGTTGATCTGCTTGATTGCTTTGTTGAGTGGATGGATCTCCACCCAATTGTGTCACTCCATCGTCGTAGGTGACCACAGCACCTTGTGGTGTACCTACTGGAGTCTCGTCGCTGGCTCGTGGATCCATTACTCTGCATCTAAAGTAAACTATGAGAGACACACACAGGAATCAAGACAGGATGCAAGTCAAGAAATTATTTTGAAGTCGATATAGAGGCCAAGAACAGATCAACAAGTGGATGAGATCCTATAATTCATCCTATACTAATTGCAGGCTTGCTCGGTTCCTTAGTTGAAACTAAAGCAATTTAGTCATAGACCTGCATGGGCTACCACAAAAACTATGTCACGCCCCAGTCCCAAAATACCGAGGGACTAGCCACGTGGCAATGGCCAGTTGCACAACTCCAATGGGCAAACCCAATTTAATGGACCCGTTAGAGTGCACTTAAACTGTAATAAATATAAATGCAGTCTACACCATCTATCACATAATAATTCTAATCACATCTACAGAAAGAAATATAACTAAATATGATAGACTAATCAAGATAATAGATAAAGAAAATAGCTCATCATTAAGTCAACATTTGTAGTGTCTCGGGGAACAATCCGATAAAATAAGAAAAGAAAATAAGTTAATACATAAGTCCATAAGTCAAGATATGAAATAACTGGAAGCATAAATAACTGAGTATGTAATAAAATACTCAGGAGAAATCCTTTGGTACAACCTCGTCTTCTGGTGCCAGTACTACTCCAGCGTCAGCTCTTGTCCCGTATATCTCGGGGTATTGCTCTTCTGTTGTACCTAAGGACATAATCCGGATCCAGATCCTCAGGGGACATAGCAAGGTACAAGAATAACTCAAGCCAAATGAAATACAGTAAATAAAAATAGATCCACAGGGCAAGCTATGTAACCAGCTAAGTGAAATACAAATGAGAGCATCACTAGTACTCAGGCTGAAACCACTACAAGCTCTGTGTTGGGGAGCATGTAGCAGTACTATCACATAATGGGCCAAGCTCTGGAACAGAGACTAAAGCACCTCAATAATAAAGTATATATATATATATATAATCAACCTGTAGCCTGTGTGTCTCTCCCCACCCAATGTTATCACACATTTCATGTCCACGATATCTCATGTCTATAACACGCAAGATCATGACCTCTAACTAGTACAGCGAGTCATAATGATATCTATGTATATGCAAGTCTCATGTCACGAATCATGTAAGTCTATACAGAATCACCATGAATAACTCAAGAAAGATTCTGTCACATGAATAGTGTCAAGTGTCATATGGTATGACATACTTGATAAAGCAAGCACGTAAAAATATATAGGATCGTGGTATCAACTCTCTAAGTGACGTTACACGACTACGCGTACGACGTCGACACCCGAATCTTGTTCGGACGTTAAGCAACGTCTCACGGTCCTAGGTTGAACAGGTACATCACAGAAGTATATATATAAAAATAACTCAAGCAAATAATATCACAGGAACTACTGCAAGTTTGGCAACGTGCACTTGCCTGTGTTCTGAGAACCGCCAGTTGCTCCAATATAAGTGAAATCTCCAGGTACACCTCCGGATGCTGAAATAAACATTACCATAGCTCTCAGAATACATGAAATAGTTAGGATTGACTACCCATAAGTCCAATTTGGACACAGGGACAGAATTGACAGTTTCGGGTTAAAGCGGGGTTCACATGTGGCCCACTTCGCACTGAAAAATGTGTTAGAATCAAAGTTCTCCAAATTCGTCAAACATAGTGTCTACGAGTCCAGAACAATGATACGAACCCAATGGAACGTCCAGAACTGGATTCCGATGAGCCGGTCACGAAATCGTCCGTCAAGTGAAACTGTGGGGCCCACGAAATGGGGTTTCGTCAACGTTCTCAGAATCGAACCAAACTTGGGTCACATGACCAGCGTAATGCTGCGAATCCGATGGTACAAATTTTGTTGCGAAACGACAAGCACACAAGAAAATATGACGAGTGTACGGGACTTTTCGACGGATACGCATTAATTTTGGTGTGCACGCACATCTAAATCAACTTTCGTGAAATCTGTCATGCCCCAGTCCCAAAATAATGTGAGACCAGGCCACGTGGCATTGGCCAGCTGACACGTCTCCAAAGAAAAACCCAATTTATTGGACCCAAAGAGACGTACTGCGCTGTCCTAAAATACTAACAAGTCTAGTACTAGCATATAACAGGTAATATCTAATCTCATCCACAATATGTCAAGAAATGCTAAAATAAGTACTGGAATATAAGTGCTAAGTCTAAAATGTTATAGTACAACCCATATATGTCTGGTGGGAACAAACCCACTACAAAAACAAAAATAAGAGTGCTGAAATATAACATGACTAGAGCATCTGCTATCTAGATAAGTCTATCCAAGATCAGAGGAACTCGGATGGCAGCACCTCTAGCTCCTCCTCGGATGCGTACCTCATCTCCTGTCCAGTTTCGTACACCGTGGGATAGTACGCCTCATCTAAATCTGGAAGGGAACCAGGTCCTCAGTGGGACATAACAAGATACATAAAAGCATGCCATATATAAATACTGAATAAAATAAATAAGGGTGTGCTAACCATCTAAGTGAATGCAATATGAAAACAACCGTGGTACGTATGGGTAGGCGTAGGTATATCATCCACTCTCCGAAGAGCGTGGTATCTGTAACGTCCATCATTCCGAAGAATGAGGTATCTGCAATATATATACGTCCGTATTACTCCGAAGAGCGCGGTGTCTGCAATAAAGGAAGTCATTGGACCCGTGGCTCCTCCGGATCTACGGAATCCAATGTGTGTATCTCATACGCCTACTAGTTGTCTTCTCCGCCTAATACGGATATACAAGTCGAATACACAACGTGCATACCACGTAGCTATATGCCAAGTCACAACTTTCTAGATAATCCTGACTATGTGCTAAACCGTGATGTGTGTCCCACGCACCGGTACTCGAACCCTCATCCTAACATGAGTTGCAAACGTGATGCGTGTACCAGTGTCAGGGTCTAGGAGGATATCAGAATACCCTCGCATCTGTGGGTGAGTTTGCTAAAGTCTAAGTCAGTTATACTACGTATCGACATATTTGTCGACTGCACCCGAGTCAATCTCGGACGTGCACAGTTATAGGTATATTGCAACAGGATAACATGCAATCAATTTATTAAACAGTAATTATTTGGCAAGGTATACTTGCCTGAGCAAGACTTTGTATAGTGCACGTCCTGATATTGTGTTTAAGTTTTGGTGAAGGAAGTTGGATTAGAGTTTTGGGAGAGTTGTAATATATATAGGGATAAGGAGGCGGTGGAAAAACTTAGGGATTAAGAATTACTGCTGCTGCTGCTTTCTTTCATTGGTTCTAGTTTCGGTTGTTCTTCCATTGGTTTATGTTTTGGTTGAGGAGTTTTTAGTAACAACAGGTAAAGAGGCGGTAGGGGATGAGTCATAAGAGGGGGTTGTTTACGTGCGGTGAAAGGAATTAAGCGGTGGAATTGGTTTACGCGCGAAGGGAAGGAAAGTTGGTTTTGCTACTGCTGCTGTTTATTTCTAACTTTACGCGCGGAGAAAGAAATTAAGCGGTAGAATTGGTTTACGCGCGGAGAAAGGACAAGCGGGTAGTGGATTTAGGAGTTTGGGTTTCTGTTGAGATCCAATAGGAATTCTATTCTAATTATTTATATATATATAAAAAATTCTAAAAATTATATTGGTGTATACGGTTAAGCTAGCTACTGTCCAAAGTAAGTCCTGAAAACTTCTCCAAATAAGATCTAATAAAATCTATTCTCTCTATTTAGCTCATAACTATTATAAATAAATAATAAAATAATTTTCAAAATTTTAGGAGTTTTACAAAATTCCACACGTCCGCATTGACGATACGCTCCTTTTAGTGTAATTCTCACACGACAAAATCGTCTCGTTTAGCAGGCCGCACCCCATTTAAAAAAAATTGGGTTTAGAAAATCAAGTTTTCGGTCAAATTCAAAAGCGAATAAAACACAGCATACAATGAATTAAAATAAACTAATTGAAGAGATTAAATTTTGGTTATGTTGTCTAAATTACTGTTCAAGCGAAATTTAAACGTATTAACTAGATTGGAAGAAAATCAGTCATGAACATGGGTGATTGGAACAGTTTCTGAACTACAAACTGGATCATTTTTTTTTCTGTTTTGCGTCACGAATTACGATCGACACATGACACGATACACCGAACTAATTATACAGGGTTCAAGAGGGTCATGTGGTCTTCGTATAGGATTCGACGGGTCAATATTTAGTTAACTGTGCAGAGAGTTACAAGGGCTAGAAGATGTGTACCTCGTTGTGTATCGTGCTCGGGATGTCGGAGCAGCTACTTTGCGGCGGCAAACGGCGGCGGTCCGGTGTCGGCGGCGGTCGGGGCTCGTCAGGATAGGAATAGGAGTTGATGGTAGTGGTGGTCAGCTAGGCTAGGCTTTATATAGGGTGGTGTGAAGGGAGTTACAAGGAGATGAAGAAGAGGGGTCGGGGAGGTTTCGGGAAGAAGAAGAGATGGGGTCGGGGGTTTCGTTGCTGTTACAGTAGATGGGGGGTTTGTGGGCTTGGGTTGGTGGGTTTCGGGTTGCGGGTTCGGGTCTGGGATCCGGGTTCGATTAGTTTGGTTTGGGTTGATTTATTAAAACTATATATATGTATGCATTTAGCTATCAAAAAATTATTTTTAACCCCAATAAATTCCAAAAAAAATTACACAATATTCTATTATTAATTATAAACCCAAAAATATAATTTTTGTACTATTTTAATAATTAATTTAATACACAAGAATATAAATCCATGAACGAACATTTATTATAATTAACTAAAAATAATAAAAAAATTCTACAATAATAATTAATGTAATTTTTAAATTAAATTCTAAAATTCATGGTGTTTACACCATGTCACCTTCATAATTTATTTGATATTGCATTGGAGAAGGACTTTTTAAATGAAAACTTGTTATTATATACTATGTGGCAACTTTTTTCCAAACTCACAATAGGAGAAATTATTATATGTGTCGGACACAGTGCATCCATTCCATACCAACCGTTAGATTGCCATAGAGATGTATGCGCACACATTTCTCCATGCAATCTAACGGTTGGGGAGTGAAAGGATACACTGTGCCTGGATCATACAATAATTTCTCTCACAATAGGGTTGGGGATGGCTCTTAGGTAAGTCTTCGCATCCACTACTCTTTGAATAACTCATTTGCTCAACTCATCTAATGTTGTGTTTGATTGGAGTTTTTTTTTTTCATGAAAAATATTTCCATCACAAATTTTTTACAAATTGTAGTGTTTGATATCTTGTATTTTTCATTGAATTATTTTTCAAAAACTATTATTTTTCATATTTTTCTCTAAAATGATGGAAAATAAAATTTGTCCAACTCATAGAAAAATATTATTTTTCATAAAAAATGATATTTTTCGTAAAAATTAATGACAATCAAACATCAAATTAAGTTTTTGATATATTTTTTTTAAATTTTATAAAAAAAAATTTCCTAGAAAAATAATTTCATAATTTTTTTTTTCCACGTTGCAATGAAACGCACCCAACTGACTACTGATCAATAATTAACGTATATGAAGTTAGTGTGGTGGGTGGGTGGGGGGAAGTTTTCAAATCTCAAAGATGTAATGATGGCTTGCAGGTACTGTCGTGTAGAAAAAAGAGTGCAGAGTTCTCCTCATTAGAATCTCTCCCTATGGGGTGGAGTATGCTTTATCATTTCTCTTTGTATTTTAATATCAATTTGAAGTATGTACAAGCTGGCTCTGAGCAATTAGCTCCCCGGCCCTCCCATCATGTACCAGTTCCTTTTGCTAGATGTCTTTATTTTTAAATAGCATGATTGTTGAAAATTGTAACTTAAGATACCATGTTTGCTTCAAATTAGTTAGGGATATATATACCAAGATATGTAGAGCTAGAAGCGGTTAATTGAAACCATCCCTCCTATGAAAAGAAACAGGATGAATGCCAGGAGGAGCATACCTCCACTCAGACAAGAGGATTTTTGTTTACATATATTTATGTATACAATAATAAATATTACATGTACGATACAAATCTTGGAGAAATACAGAAAACAAAAAAACAAAACAAATCATCATTGCTAATTGCAGTTGATTACCAATAGCATTGACCTTTTGGAACTTTTTTTTTAAATTTTATTGATGATGGAGTTTTTTCTTAATTTTATTGTTGTCATGTCGTCAATAGTATTAGCGTGCAATTTTTTAATGCAAGACCATCAAATATTCAATTGACCAAAAGTTTAAAGTTATTTGTATTTAATCTCCTTAATCGTAATTGCTAATCTTGTTATCCTTCATTTTTTTTAATTAGTATTGTCCCCAAATTTCCTCATAATGTGTTATTTGTATCATAATGTGTTATTTGTATGATTTGGATTGGGTGGGGTGTTACAAAAAACTCAAAAGTTTATAGTAATTGTTATGGAGACCGTAAAGCACTTTGGTTGATTACAAAGGCGATCACTCTTTTGCTTTTGTTGTTATGGAAGCTAGTTTTTGTTTGCTTTTCCAACCATCAAACTGTCAATGCTATTGGCGTTCTAGAACCCAGACCTCCAACGCTATTGGAGGTATAATAGCATTGAAATAATAATAATAAAAACTCTAAAATGCTATAACCAAACTGTCATTAGCAATGACGGTATGCGTGTATGCACTCATATTTGTATTCTTTTTTGAATTTCTCCATACCTTTTATCGTATACGTGATATTTATAGAGCTTATTATATATTATGTTCATAAATTTATGTTCGGTTTATTTAGCACTTCACTGTGGCAGGTGGTTAGGATATAAACTAGGCTCTATGTAAAATGATGGGAAGGATGGCATCCCTAATATATATGTTGGTATTTTCCACTTAGCTTTGGGAGTTTTAGTTCCACATTGAAAAACCACCAAGGTGTATATCTCAATATATAGCTTTGCTTAGTATTGGCATGTGCACATAGGGTGGTGGCCCATGTGGGTTAATTTTCCTAGAGGGATTAAGTGTGGACCCATTATAACAATCTTTATTTTGTCACCACATTTGGAAAGTTTTTCTTTCGAGTTAAGCCCCGAAGGGGCTTAGCGACTCGGACTCGGACTCGGACTCGGGCTCAAGGGTGCAAAATGACGCTTTGATGGCGCACTTTGCACTTCAGCATCGTCGCATTGCGCGAGTTGCATGAACGGTTGCTAGCTCGGGCGCATACGACCAGGTGCTCATACTGTCAGGTGCCCAAGCGGCCAGGAGCGCACACATGCGCTCATTTTATGCACGAGTTGCATGCACAATTGCTAGCTCGGTCGCATGCGTCGAGTTGTCATGCGTCTTGGAGCGCATGCGACCAGGTGCCCAAGCGACCAGGAGCTCATGCGGCCTGGTGTCATATGACCCAGTACCATACGGCCAGTGCCCATGCGGCCATTGCTCATGCTGCCAAGTTGACATGAGGCAAGGTGCTATGTGTTGAGTCTGATGTGGAGTGGACATGATCTATTGTTGGCGGCGTAGTACGGCACGTGGTTATCTGTGCCACACGGCTGCAACTTTTGGCACCTGACGGCGTTGTTTGCTTTGTACAGTACAACGTAAAGGTGGCGCATGTGGCGCAGACGACGCAGACGGTGTGTCACGTCCTAGATCCAGAATAATGGGGAGCGGCTGAATGACTCAGCCAACCACAAATTGCGGAATATCGAAGCAACCCGCAATGTGTTAAGGTTGTCCAGAGACATGGGGGTGCATACTACAATCAGGTCTCCTACGATCAAGAACTTATATATCTCAATCATTCAAACAAGTAGCAATAACATAGAATATTTCAAAATAAGCAGCAATGCATCCCAAACACCGTATCAGAAAGTTCTTAGAGACCTAGCAAGAAAAAAGATAAGCAAGATATAAGATCAAAAGTATCATGACAGTGAGTCAGCTACAATCTGAATATATTACCGTCATGTATGGAACTAGTGTCCAGATTTGCCGTCTAACATGTACTGTTGGCTAAACGCACAAAAGAATGTAGTTTACAAAAGACGAGCAATGAATAAAGAAACCCACTCGTGTCTCTCAGCAGCCATCCTTCGAGTGCATGCCATCAGTGAGGGAAAAGTAAGATTGATCCTCAGGTGCTGGCTCTAAACATGGCCATGCAAAACCAGTGGGGTCAGACCCCAAATAGCAAGTACCACAAAGGAAGCACGAAATAAAGAAACAAAACCAATTTTATAGCATGAGATGCGTGAGCCAACAATCAATGGCATATGTCATATCCATGACATAACACGACATCCCTTCATCAAACAAGGATAGAAAGTGCCTTATCACATCAAGATAGAATACGTCCCTTGATTATGGTCAAGCTGAAATAACTATGTGCCTTAGTTTCAGTCAACAGCCTATCATATCACAACAGCGTAACCCAACAACCAAACAAGGACATGAGTTGCACCATCATGCTATCAGTCTATGTCCCTAATTCCACTTAACAGAAGGTACAATACACAACCAGAGATATTGTATAAGCAAAATAATCTAGCTTCAGTCCATGGATTATCGTAACATAACGACGCAATCCAACAACCAAAAAGGACATGGGTTGAATCTTCATGCCACGATAGCCCACTATCCTGGCTAAGCATGCATTACAAGAAATTTAAACGACCAAGCATGTATTACGACTTGATATTTGATTTCTGAGTTATCCCAGAAATTTAATATATAAGTATCCTCATATCGTGCCCTAATCAAGCAGGGCTGGCTGAACCAATAATATACGAGCAATAATATATGTATAAGATGCACCAGTCCCTTGCAAGGACACTGAGCTAATTAACGATTAGTAAAAGTTTCAGGCTTTCTATAGGAAAGATACTTGTTCGGTCTTATAATTAGATCAGATACTGCACTCCACTAGTGCAGATGATATATAGTATCAGTGGTGGCCATCCTTTACTCCTAGCTAATTTAGGGTGGCTCGACATGCACGATCTTGGGATACCATTCCCTCCCAATATTTTACAAGTTAAGTTTTCTAGTTAACCCTAGGTTAATAGAATCTCATGCCGTGGTCACATGAACATTCTTCTTAGATCTCGTACTTTAAGTACAACCACTCTTGATACGAACCCATATTATTACTCGTAAGTTAAATATGGATTTACCCAAGTGTGATGCAATAATCAATACTATCTAGCCACGACTAAAGTCACTGTCCAACTACCAGATCCGTACATAGAAATAATTGAATATATAACATAGCAGGAGTATATGGCACGACGGCTATATATATATATATATATATATATATATATATATATATATATATATATATATATATATATATATATATATATATATATATATATATATATCAAGTAGCACCCTCAGTACGATAAATTGCATCAGCACGGATACAATAGTCATGGCAGGAACAAGTTCTAATATCAAGGTTAAGGTCAAGATCATGGACAAGTTGTCAAGTAGCAAGTCATTCAAGAGAGGACATGACAGTTAAGCACTGGTCATATTAATTGTACGTCACTTTATTATATCGATAGATGATAATAAGAGTAGTGCGAGAACTCTTCGATATCAGACCCACAATCCTTAAACCAAATAAGGACCGGGATTGCATACCTTCCCCCGAGTTGAACTATGCCCCTTATTCTATCCAACGTATAATAAGGTCACATTTACAGAGCTCATGTCAAGTACTTAGTCAATTTAGCATAGGATCACATTTGGATCATACAAGTTCTTTCTAAGTTTAACACATAGCATCACAATCATTTAATTAAACGAGAATATTTTTAAACCAAGCAAGTGTTCAACGTATGCATAAAACAGTAAGTGCATAGCCAGGGTGCCGCATGAAGTCGAGGCCGCATGGATGTCAAGGTCGCATGGGTGTCAAGGTCGCATGTAGTCATGAGCCACGTGGATGTCAAGGCCACATGGAAGGGGCAAGGTCCACTCATCGGAACAAGTGCCAAAGTGATGGAAAATAATTACAAGTAAAAAATGTGACATAAAGTGATGGATGTGACTAATGTGACATGCAATAAAGTGTGTCAGAAGAATACGACAAAATCATGAAAAGATGAGCCAAGGCGGTGCTGAGTCATGCGTTCAAAGAAAGAGGAAAGGCATAGCTCGAGGCCGCATGGATGACGAAGTTGTATGCTCCTCTTGACAACATACACACTTGGCCGCACGAAATCTTTTTGGACGTAGTAAAATTTTATTCGTTCAAGTTTCATGCATTTGGCTAAGGGGCGCATTTGCAGATTTCAGTCATGCATCCAACAAGATGGCCGCATGCTGACTTTGGAGAGAGAAGTCAAGTCCGCATGATAAGCGTGCCGCATGGAGCTCCTTCGTCCCAGAACAGGAAGTTTCGGCCATGGAAGTTCCGAAAACCCAAATTTTGTTCCTTCCATGGAAACCTCAAACGAAGTCTAAATCCAACAAAGTAAAGTTCTAAACTACTCAAAATCAAATGTTCATCAATATAGAACAACAAGTTTTCGAAAACAACAAGTTTTCGAAAACAACAAGTTTTTGTAGATCAAAACCCAAGAAAACTCAAGAACACATAAAAAGTTCTAAACTTAAAAATGTAGATCTACATTAATTCATCCACCAAAACCGAAAATACCAAGTTCTAAATGTAAGGAGAATCACATAACAAACATAAATGACTCATAAAATAAAAAAATTCTCCATTTTTATGCAAGGTGTACTTGCCTATGGGGGAGAGAGAAAACCTAAGAGAGAATGAAAAGGAAATAATGAGAAGAGAGAGAGTGTGTATTTTGGTTTATATAGGGAGGGGTTAGATTCACTAAACCAATGGTTCAAGTCATAACCAAGCCTTGATCTCAAAATAAAACAAGAACCAAGAAAATAGTCTGGCCTCCAACCAACTTGACAACTATGCCAGAAAGCAAGAATATGTTCCAAATACGTATATCAAGAACGAGAAGTGATATCTCTACCCCCTTAAGGATAGCTAGATATATCAAGACAAGCAACAAACTAACTACAAATAATCTATACATGCATATAAGCAGTTACAACCAACACATATAATGAAGCAAAGCAACATCATCTTATATGAGTATTTGCCGATCACGGAATAAAAGACGCGAAGGCATACGAAGGAAATATACCTTATGAGTCGAATAGGTGCGGGTATCGAGATCGAATATCGTCCTTGCGCTCCTACGTTGACTTCCCCAAGGAGTGATGACCCCAAGCAACACGAACAAGACGGATAGTCCGTTTCTTGAGTACCTTCTTTCTCTGATCCAAAATGGACACGGACTGTTCCTTGTAAGTTAAGTCGGTACCAACGACTAACTCAGAGTGATCGAGGACATGAATCAGATCCGGGACATACCTACGTAACTGAGACACATGAAATACATCATGCACTTCACGAAGTGATGGCGGAAGGGCAAGACGATAAGAAACATCCCCTACCCTCTCGAGAAAATCGAACGGTCCCACATATCACGGATTAATCTTTCTGTGAAATTCGAATCTAATGACTCCACAGATGGGCAAAATTCGTACAAATACTTTCCGAGTTATATCAATATATTACTGTCTTTATATAAATAGACTAGAACAAGCAGAACAAAATAAGTTCCGAGTTATATCAATATGAACATTGAACTTGAGAGTCTTAAGACCGATTCATTTATACTGTAGTAATACAAACAGAATTCTATAATACCCCTAGAACTAATGAATCTTAAGAGTGATTCATGTCATATTACAATATCTACCACTATTCTATAACACACCGCTTAGGTCTCCCAGAAATATCAAATTTCTGCCACTCTCAATACCAGGCATGACGAATCAAATTTCTGCATCTCTCAATCAATAACAGGCTTGACCGAATGTAGGAAATTAAAAATGACAAAAATATTAGTTGTATTTTTTTAAAGACAACAAAATTATGGCCCATGCAGGTCTCGAACCTGCGACCTTCGCGTTATTAGCACGACGCTCTAACCAACTGAGCTAATAGGCCACTTTGCTTAATATTTAGAGTTTATATATTTATCTGGGTATTTCTGACGTGTATAAACATGTAAAAGTGACTAGGTTGAACCTATATCTGTGATTTGCCATCATCAGACCGAGCCGAGTAGTTGATTATCCTTTTTCACAAACAGTTGAGTTGTTAAGTTACAATCCATACAAACTGACAAGAAAGTTCATCAATATTTGAGATTGTCATGGTACCCAATAAATACCCATGTCCCCTGCAAAACCAAAGAGAGTCTAAGATTCTTTAATGAAACAAACGTTGAACGAAAAAGAAGAAGTATGTCTTGCTTTCTAAGAAGGAGAGGTTGACATGGCACTGGAGCTTCTTCGTGTTGGGAATCGGACACGCTTTGCAAGTATTTCGACATCGTGTCTGAGAGTGTCCGCAACGAAAATTTTAGACCAATTCACCTGAGATAATCAATCCATGTCTAACGAACACCAAGCACAGATAAAGACAAGTATATGGCGGTGACTACGTCACCTGGACAAATCTCAACCTTTATAACTCAGCTAAAATTACAAGATTGACAGAATCAATGTTGAACCATTTGTTAGAATTATTGTTGTTTTCTTATTGAAAAATTTCTGAGTACAAAATTAAAATTAAATTGATGTTGCCGGCCTCTGGGGAAGTCGTGCACGAAGCACTGCCCTAAGAGTTGATTCGGGATCTGTGTACAGACGTTCCCGAAGCTCCTAGTGGTAAAACTCCCGCACTACCGATATCTCGTCGCCGCACATGACTTGGAGAGAATGACCAGGACTTAGCTCTGCCCAGAGCTTGGAGATGAAGACGAAGAACGGAGTACAAATCTGTTGGCAGCAATTTTTTGGAGAGAAATAATTCTGATATTTTACAAAGAAAATCAGTCCAATATATAATACTAATATGTAACGGTCTGAATTAATTCTCCTATTAATTCAGCCGTTACACAAAATAAAGAATGAACCTGGACACAATAACGGTTCAGAAACAATTTGTAACGTTCAGAAATTAATTTTCTAACGTTCAGAAAATTAAATGAAAATGAAGAGGAGCAAAAAGAATTTTAGGGTCCCAGCCCGAACCCGAAGAGGAAATCGAATCGGCATTCGGTGCCCGCAGATGTGGACGCGTACCCGCACCCGTTACGCGCGCCGAACAGAACCGAGCCGAGCCGGGCCGGGAGGCGGCGGCGCGCACGTGTGGCCTAAGGGGTTCCCCACACAACAACTTAAGAGAGCAAAGAAGAAAAACTAATATATGTACACAAGAAAGCTTTGGCCCATCCGATGTGGGACTAAAGAAAGGAAGAGGAAGCTTGAGCTTTTGAAAGCAAAAGCAAAACCAACACCATTTGCCCTAATAGATTCAACCCCCTCAAAACTGTCATGTCCGAGTCCCAAAATACGTAGGATTAGGAATACGTAACACGCCCAGCCGTTTGTATACGAACTCCAATATATGAAAACCATATACACACGTACGTTGTACATGAATATTCAATCCACCAGTGGTAATATACTGTCACAACAAGTCACACACAATCTATATCTCATCCACAGCACAAATAATAAGTAGGAATAAAGAGCTGAATAATATCTGAATATCAAAGATGAGTATCAAGTCTGATAATCGGATGGAAACAAATCCACTACAAATAACTATACTGAAGTAGCAACAAGGATCTCTAAACAGCGGTAATAAAATCACCGATACTCCGAAGGTAAGACCTCCTCAGTTTGGTAAGTAGCGTCAGGTCCAGGTCCAGGTCCGTACTCCTGCGGATACTCCTGCTCGTCCATATCTGAAAAGGGACCAGGTCCTCAGAGGAACGTAACAAGATACATAATAACATGCCAATAAGTACTGAAAAGTAAACATCCAATGGGGTCATCTATCCGTCTAAGTGAATGTAGTTTGAGAATAACTTTCCACCAAGTGGGCTATCTGGCCATAAAATAGGATTGCCATGATTCTCTCGGAGAATCAGAGGCCTACAAAGCATGTCGTCTTTTGAACGGCAGAGGCCGCCAAGTAGTATAGGGGTCATCGCGACTTCTTATCTCCGGTGGAGGGTACGGGTTACACTTTCTTCCCACCACATGCTCTAAGCATGCCACATCCATGATACGATAAAACTTCTAAATAACTGCCAGGTCTACTAGCATACAAAATTTCTATCAGCAGTTATCCCTATCCATCGCACGACCTATACGTACCAGTGGCCAGCCGAATACGCAAGTCAATGTCCTACATGTAACTCATACTCGTGTAGGAATAGTGTCATGGCCAATGAAACATAAAATGCCTCATAATAATGGGGTGGTCTCATAAGTAGGTCCAATACATATACATAAATAAAAACAGAACACGACGACACCGTCGCTGCACCCAAGTTTCCTTGGACGCACAATTTATATAGAAATTAAAATAAATGAACTAAATAAGCAGAAATAAAATATACATGCATCATATGGAATATAAATAATAGTACAATGGCAAGGTATACTTGCTTGGTAAAAAATCTGTATAGTGCAAGCGTCCAAATGTCAAGGACACAGGATCTGGAACTAAGGTCTTCGAATAAACGTCTCCGGATGCGGTGAAGACGGTGTTGAGTTTGGTGGATGAATTAGGGTTCGGGTTTAGGGTACTGCATGGGATATATATAGGGAAAGAGGTCGGTTCCACGGGGGTAGTTTAGTGGTTTCAAATACTACTGTTGCTTCTGTTTCTTTCTTTCTTTTGTTTTGGTTTTTGGTTTGGGAGAGTTTGGTAATAAAATTGAGATAAAGAGGCGGTGGGGGTTGATTCATACGCGCGGAGGTGGAGAAAGAAAAGTTGGTTTTTGCTGCTGTTGTTGTTGATATTTTGCTTAATGGGTTGTGGGTTCAAGCGGGTAGGGTAGGCTAAGGGGTTTGGGTTAGATCCAATAGGAATTTATATTTCTTTTTATTTCTTTTCTTTTCTAATTAATTATATATAGATGTATATATAGAAAATTCTAAAAATTATATTTGTGCATATCATTAAGCTAGCAACAGTCCAAAGGGTCTCCTACATGGAATAAATTAGGAAAAAATTTATAGTGGCTCCATAAATTTCCTAAATACACAAACACCTCAAATAAAAATTAAATAAAATCTATTTTCTCTATTTAGCTCATAACTACTAAATAAATTAAATAATTAATAATAAAAAAATTAATACGGTTTTCAGAATTAGGGGTTTTACATTCTACCCAACTTATAAAAATTTCGTCCTCGAAATTAAAACTAAGCCACGTAGAAAGTCAAGGATGGTAGAAGATATAAATTAACAAAGTAAATTCAAACCTTGGTCTGCGAATAGGTTCGGAGAACGTTTACGCATGTCATCCTCGCGCTTCCAAGTAGATTCTCCTGGCGCACCATGCTTCCATGCCACGCGGACCAAGGGAATAGACTGGTTCCTCAATACTTTCTCTCGACGATCAAGGATTCCCACGGGTTGCTCTTGATATGACAAGCTCGGCCCAATGGTGATCTCCGAATGGTCGAGAATATGACTGCTATCTGCCACATATCGCCTGAGCTGCGACACATGGAATACGTCATGTACTCCCTCAAGTGAAGGTGGTAGTGCAAGTCGATATGCCACTTCTCCCACTCTTTCTAGCACGTCAAATGGTCCAATATACCTTGGACTCAACTTGCCGTGCCCTCCGAATCAAATGGTGCCTCTTGTAGGTGATATCCTCAAGAAGACATGATTGTCCTCTTTAAACTCCAAGGGACGACAATGAAGGTCTGTCCATTGTTTCTGCCTGTCTTGCGCTGCTCGCAAGTGTCCTTGTATCTTCTTAACTGTCTCAACGGTGTTGACCACTAACTCTGGTCCCAGAATCTGACGTTCTCCCATGTCACTCTAACACACAGGAGACCTACACTTCCTTTCATACAATGCTTCAAATGGAGCCATCTGGATGCTCGCCTGATAGCTATTGTTGTAAGAAAACTCCACAAGGTGTAGGTGGTCCTCCCATGATCCTCCAAAGTCTAATATATAAGCCCTCAACATATCCTCCAATATCTGAATAGTACGCTCTGACTGCCCATCTGTCTGCGGGTGATAAGATGTGCTGAACTTCAGACGAGTTCCAAGACTCTCTTGCATGCTCCTCCAAAAGTGCGATGTAAAGCGTGAATCCCTGTCTGATACAATGCTGACTGTTATGCCGTAAAATCTCATGATCTGCCTCATATATAAGTCAGCCAAAGCTTTTGTAGATTTGCCAACTCTAAAAGGCAAGAAATGGGCTGACTTGGTGAGTCGGTCCACTATTATCCATACTGCATCTCTTCCACTTGGACTCTTGGGAAAACCCATGACGAAGTTCATAGTGATGTAATCCCACTTCCACTCTGGAATCGGGAGTGGTTGCAATAATCCTGCTGTTCTCTGGTGCTCCACCTTTACTTGTTGACATACCAAATATTTAGCTACAAAGCAAGCTATCTCTCTTTTTATTCTATGCCACCAAAAGTGCTGTCATAAATCACGATACATCTTGGTACCTCCAGGATGAATAGAATATATCGAACTATGAGCCTCTGTCATCAGCTCCTGTCGAATTTCTCCATTTGGAACATAAAGACGATCACCACATCGTAATATCCCATCATCATGAATGCGCAGTCCTGTCTGCTCTTCGGTCTCTGTCCTTTCCTTTAATCTTCGGAATCTGGCATCTGTAGGCAAAGCTGTCTTGATCCTCTCTACTAGTGATGATTGTACTCGCAAGTTGGCTAGTGTTCCATCTGTTCTGGGTAATATCACTTCAATGCCAAGACCTTGCAAGTCCTTCAATAATTGTCACGACCCGCACCCGAAAAATCGGGCATGAGTCATGGGTACGTCCAGCCTACGCCGCAGCATCGGCGGTAGAACGCTGTCTAGGTCAACTATCTAGATAATAATCTCACGCAATCAATATATAAACCTGTCAAGATCTCAACTCCAAACGGAGGAGCAATATCATAATGATAATCAAGTACTCAATCACGAATCTAAGCACGATAAGATAACAAAGAAGACTAACAACTCCAAAGTCTAACCAACAACAACTACTACAACAACCACAACATCAAATAATAATACAACAATATCCAAAATAATATACAAACAAGGTCTCAATCCACAACCGGAGACAAATCCGGTGCTAAAAGCTAATAAAAACAACAAGGTCCTAGTGATCCCGGCTACCAACACGGAACTCACCCCTAATCTAGAGGGTCCCTGTCTGCACCATCGACAGGCTCAGGTCCATAAAATGTCGGACACCACTCCTCCGGATACTCTGAAAAATATGTCCAGTCAGGACTGGAGCAAGTACATCTCTAACAGCAGTTCCATTTAAATGATAAAAACTATAAAACAGTTATAGCAACTAGCAAGAGAATAAAGCAAGTATGAAACAAGAAAATATATAAATCACTGGTGCATAAAGATAAAGATGCAGGAATATCAGAAACAAGATAGTAGTAACTGCAAAATACAAGAATCTAAGCTAAGATCAAGTCCGTGCACAAGAACGTGTAGTGAGTCCAGCATGAAATACATGTAGTGAGTCAAGTCCAGAAATATGTAAGTGAGACCAACAAGAATGCAAGTGAGTCCAGACTATAAAGAATAAACTCGGTGTCTTTGAAATACTTGTTTTGACATGTAAACGGCTAGGGGTAAGTACGGCTCACCGCGCACTGGATGCGCGGCTGCTATCATTCCAGATTAGACTAGAAGGAGTGATTCCTGATAATTCCAGATGGGAATATTTACATGTCTACTCGAGTATTTCTCCGCCCCGACTAATACAAGTGAATCCAAGACCCGACACGTAAATCAAGATGAGTCCAACCTGAAACATGAGTGATGCCTGTAGTGATGCCTGTAGGTGATGCCAGTAGTGATTCCAGAATAGAGGCCAGAAACATAAAATATACGTGTCGCAAGTAAATAAATCCAGAAATACCAGTCAGTGTCCCGTGTTGTGCCAGAATAATCATATGATACTATACTAGAAGCTGAATCATAATAATCATCAGATAATGAAAACTATCAGATAATGAAAACTATCAGAGAATGTACTCGCCTGACGTCCTGAGCAACTAGCGATCTGAACTGGTGTCGCAATGACCTATTGTAAAAAACAAAGTTAAACAGGGTTCTAATGAGTTAAACAGATATAAAATAACTAAAAATAGGCTTCTAGGGTCGTTCTAGGTCAAACGGGTCAAACCGGTAAAATCTGGATCAAAAGTCAACTCTAGGTCCAAAAAGTCAACTCTATGTCAAAACTAGGTCAAAAGTTGACTTTGGCGGTCAACCGAGTCAACTACGGTCAAGTTTAGGTCAAACTAGGGTGCTCCTGAAATTCTAGGTCAAACCGAGCTCATTAGGCTAATAAACCCTCAAACTCGCCTCCTTGAGATACCGGGATACCCTCGGTATCCGATACCTCAACCTAGGCTACGCACCCCGCC
This sequence comes from Iris macrosiphon, assembly GCA_036927795.1. Taxonomy (NCBI): domain Eukaryota; kingdom Viridiplantae; phylum Streptophyta; class Magnoliopsida; order Asparagales; family Iridaceae; genus Iris; species Iris macrosiphon. The sequence continues at coordinate 203,854,471 of JAYESA010000008.1, forward strand.
TAAACCCGCTAAAAC